>SNQJ01S0114958.1:50913-65643 GCA_010110895.2 Picea sitchensis
ATAACATTTGAAGAAAAAGGATTATAATTACATTATTACTGATTCACTCCCCCCTCTCAGTAATCCAACAGTTTGAATCAAAATACATTTCTCCCCACAATTTACCTCGAGCCTCCACGTGTCCTTTCTCCAAAACTGTGGTTTCGATTGCGGCCCGCTCAAGAACCATTAAGACCCGAGAATGTTCTGGTCCCTCAATTGAGCATGACCATTGATCTCCAATCCCTTGGCGATGCCACTTGATCAACGACTGCTATCTGCCTTCCTTTCCTCCTTCCACACGTGATCCCAGATCTCCACGATCCATCGACACATAGCTTCCTTTCAAATCGACGACTATGATTGATTCTTGCCTTCCAGTATTCAGGAGTTTCAACTCTCAAATATCACTCTTCCCATATGAAAATATTCCAGAGTGGAAGATCTATTGACACCTGTCTCCCTGAATCTACGATCATGATCTCCTCCACGAGTCCAGCCTTCGGGACTTTCAATTTTCAATCTCTCGTTTCTTTCGTACGTCAATCTTCCGGAGTTGATGATCTGCAGACACCTGCCTGAATAGATCAGATGGTTTACACTTATCCTTTCACTGCTTAATATGTTAGCTAGGACTTAATCAAGCATTATAATGGATGGC
Organism: Picea sitchensis; assembly: GCA_010110895.2. NCBI lineage: Eukaryota > Viridiplantae > Streptophyta > Pinopsida > Pinales > Pinaceae > Picea > Picea sitchensis. The sequence continues at coordinate 51,554 of SNQJ01S0114958.1, forward strand.
CACCATTTACTTCGACACTTCATCTATTCTACTTACGTTATCCTTCCACTGTGTTTTGATAAACGATTGAGAATTCACCCAAAGTGATCTTCAGATCCAATGACTTATGTCCACTTCAAGACTTCGGGACTTTAGGCATCTGTTGGTGGTGAAACTCCTGAAGTAAAACTCTCAAAGTGACGTAACATTACACACGTCACTTGTTGACTTAGCATGGGCCAAGTGGTTGCTACATGTCACTTGCTGACATGGTCTGCCACATGTCCTTGCTGATGTGGTCTACCACATGTCCTTGTTGACGTGGTCTGCCACATGTCCTTGAATCAGATGGTTGAGGCTTACTTCGGATCTTTACCCAGAGTCCCTAGGTTTACACCATGTCTTTTCTGGATCAGACGACCCAGATTCACTTCGGACGATCTGACGCTTGAGATCTTCTTCGGATGATCTGATGACTGAGATCTACTTCAGATTATTCAGTGGTCGAGAATTTATTTCAGCTCTCTGTCTCTTCGGGCCTAGGGAAATTCAAATCTCAAACTCAAACTCTCAAAGTTATTTCTCCGGAGCTTATGATCTGTTGCCACGTATCCCTCTCAATCTGACGGTTGAAATTTACTCCGGCTCTCCAGACTTCAGAGATTTCAAATCTCAAAATTTTCTTCCTCCTGAACTCACGGTTTTCTGAAATGTATATCCCGATGATCAAAGAACTAGATTCTCCTCCTGGTGATGAGCGGTCTCAAATTACTTCAGGACTTCGGAACTTTGGCAAGCTCCCTCACCCGCGTGTGCAAAGTGCTAAGGTTCGCATATCTTGGTTTTATCAGACAGTTGTTGTTCCTGTGGAGCGGTGATCCAACGACCACTATCTCTATCCTCCTAATATTTCACGCCTTCTGCTCCTTTGACTCCTTAAAGAGTCACTTTGACACTTAGCTGAATTGTGGATCTATGCACTCCTTGCATATCTTTCGAAGTTTGAATCTTCAAACTCTCATCGTTGCTTTCCTGTTTTCCATCATTGATGTTGTTCTTTCCATCGATGACAAAAAAAAACTTTTTGTAAAACATGCCAACACTTTATTTTCTTCCCCCATGGACGACTATCATGGTTTGCGAGGTTGATCTTGTAAAGGTTCAACCAGATCGAGCCCTAACTCCTTATACCCCGACCTCGTTGGGGACATGCAAAGAAGGATCGAGAACGAAGCAACCGCTATGATACCACTGATCCAAATTTATGCAAAAACATAATGAAATACAAAAATACACATAAATGCATAGATGCAGCGAAAATAAAACTTCATTTCATTAATAACAAATGACTGAAATATGCTTACAGACAAAATGGAAATAAACTAGATAGGGCGTTGGTAGCTTATCTCTGAGAAGAGATGTGGTGGCTACTGGCCTTTGAATTATGTGTTACAATGAGGCTCAAAGGCCTATTTATTATTGAGAAACAATGGAAAACCCTAAACATCCAAATACCTAACCCTAGGAGATGAAACGCCAAGACTATGGGCCCCGTTTGGGTAAATTGGTACATCAACTTCTCCGGGATGTAACTTTGGCATACGATCTCTGTTTGGCACGCTCAATACCTCGTTAGAAAGATATATCTGAGGAATAAAACTTTGATGTGAGAAACATTGAAGGAACTACCATGTTTCTCCCCATTTTCCCAAAAAACATCGTTTAGGGACTAAAACTGCTCTGAAAGTTCAGGACCCGAAAAACTGCTAAAAATAGTAAACTGTGCGGAAATTGAAAAAATGAAAGAAGAAATGGTGGGGTTCCAAGTGGAATAGGTGGGTGGCCACCAATATCCACCTGGATCAAGTGTGGACTTGCTGAAATCATTCTATCTAAGAAAAGGTTAGTGTTCTTGGGGGTGGCATAGTGAATGCCTATGGTTGGGTGACAATGATGTGACATTTTCTATGGTTAAATGAACATACCAAAATTTTAACATGGTATCGGAGCTGGTTTCCTTCGTAATAGTCTAAACGATGGAAGGAAGATCCTTAGTTTCCCCCATTGTCAATTTTATTGAGCACTTACTGAACCCACTAAGAAGGTCACCTAAGTAGGACACGTCTCTTCCCCAGATCAGATCTGCAAATTTCTGAAGTTGAGAAATTAGGCTTTCCTCATAAAACCCTAGGTTTGCAGTTCTAGTTCCTTCGTTCCAGTTTCTTTGTGACAGTTGTAGTGTCATTTACAGCACCATATGTAGTGCCATTTGCAACACTAATTGCAGTGCTAGCACCAGTTGCAGTGAAAGTTTATGTGAAGTATTGGGACAAACTTTTGGTTGTCCTAGTGCACCTTACCCTAGCACATCTCCAACTATCTTCAGATTGCAAGTTGGAAGCACCTTGAAATTTTTGGGTTTGTCATTGCTTGTTGTTGCTGCTATATGGTGCCACTGCCTGCCATTGTTTTCCATTGTTGCTGGAGGTATGTACTTTTATATCTTAAACTGTATCATTGTCTCAAGGGTATTTGTAGGAGAAGGGATCTTTTGTCCAAACAACAATCGTAGATCCATAGGGATCTCAGATCCAACACATTCAGAGGAATAATGCACTCCAGGTTTGATTACTTTGATATGCCTCTAGTTGTTATGGAATTATTGTGATCTTATGAAAATCTAGTTGTATTTTGATCTATTGAACTTATGATTATCACAATAACCTCTATTCAAAGTTAATGTTATAAGCTGACTCTAGTCAAAGTATTATATTGATTAAGGTTTATATTTTTTTATTTTAATTGCATTATATTCCCTAAATCAGATTTTTGTTAAGAAAGCATATTGTCTTAGTATAGGGGACAGGTTGGAGAGAATACTTGTCATCTTGAGTGAAGGAGACTTGAAAGAAAAGAAACAACACTCATTCTTGAAGATAAGACTCTAGGGTCTAGGTTTGATTGATTAAATTGATAAGTTTCCAATTTGCATATATAAAGTTTGATAATTGCTACATTATAGTTGTGACAACAATCCTTGAGAGGTTCTATTACTGCTAGATACAATGAATACTTGGAAACATGTGAGTACTATTGATATAAATGCTTATTGTACTTTTTTGCAAGATGAACTAACATCTCCTCTAGGGGATACTTCTTTTTTTTCTTCCAGAAGGGTCACCTTGGTAAATGCTATACCATGAAATTGTATTTCTTGATAACATATATATGTTCTTATGAAAATGCTATTATATTACCTTTTCTCTTGTTGCTCCTGGCTCGGGCAGGTTATCTTGTAAATTCCATGGAGGTTACCATGAAGGAATGATTGGTCACAACACTAGAAGAGTGTTGTTATATTTCTTAGTATTGCATCTTTATTTTGGCTCTTGTTTTAGGTGATAGGTTTGAGAAGGAGCTACTGTGACGATTATTCTCGTTATTATTTTTATTATCATTATAAGACTATTATTCTTGTCTATTGTTTTCCCTTGTTGTTGGTCTTGTCCTGGGCAGGTCACAGGTGATAACTCTAAGGGGAGATATAGTAACGGTTGTAGGAGGCAACACATTAGATGGTCTCTAGTTTGATACATGGAGTAGACTATCCATATAAGAAGTTGTATACATGACCCTATACATCCACGTATCGAAGAAGAAGAAGACGAAGATGGGTACTTTTGTGGGATACTGAGTATCTCATATGGAGATTGATTGCAAGGAGTAGAAGGCTCCAAAGATGACCGAACAAATCCCTCTAGTGCAGTTGATCACTCTTTAGACCAAAAAGAGTTAGTAGAGCCATAAGGGCATACCCAAAATTGTTGCAGTAACCAGGAAGAGACCAAAAATTTCCCATGAAACTTTGTGGGATGCAAAGACATATAGGATTGATAAGCCATATCATGAGGAGCTGATGGCTCCACCAGTGGTGAGGCAGGAGACCACACCAAGTACCAACTTAGAAGGAGCTAGAGTTCATAGGGAGTCAACCCTCACGATCCAGTAGGGAGGAGCAACCTCCCCAAGACCGTTTATAGGAGACTTCAGAAGAAATCATCACACACAGAGGGAGTAGATGGATCCAAATTTTATATAGAATCGGAGGGAGTCAAGATTTAGAGGGAGCATGGAGACTCAAAGTGATCCTGATCTCAAAGAGAGTCAGTGGCTTAGAGAATTCATTCAAAAAGTATTCCTCCTAATATTCATATGGGAAAGAGATACATCTTCTAGGACTGATAGACAGATGCCATGGGTTGAGGAGTCTAGATTGTATCTTCAAAGAATTCTAGGATATGTGAGATCTCCTGGGAGGATTCCCTTACTTCAATAGACATTGATACAGTGCCAGAGGAGGAAGATAGTCAGAAGGACTGGGATATAGATCCTTTCCTTAGTTTTGATACCAGAAGGGAAGTCAGTGGTGACTTCCAAGTTGATATACAAGATCAAGCATGTTGCAAATAACAACATAGAGATGTACAAAGCCTGATTTGTGGACAGAATATTTTGCTAGAAAGAGGGAGAATATTATGACGAGTCACTTGCTCTAGTAGTCAGAAGATGTATACATAGAGTAGCCAGAAGATACATGAGAAGGAGTCTCATTTCTGTAGATTGAAGAAATATTTGTATGGGCCTAAGAAGGGACCCATGGCATGATATACCAGATCAGACAGCCTCTTGATGAGATTTCATATTCCAAACTTTACTATAAGGTTGTGGATGGCAGACCAATGATACTACTGTTATATGTGGATGACATGTTTCTAATATGAGACAAGAACTTCATCACTGAAAGTAAGAGGAAGCTTGCTACAAAATTTGAGATGAAAGACCTGGGTATGATGCATTATTCCTTGGGTCTAGAGGTGTGGCAAAAACAATTGGATGAGATTTTCCTGTGCCAAGGAAAATATGTTGTAGAGATTTTGAAGAGATTTGGAATGATGGATTGTAAATCCATTCCTACATCAATGGTGACAAATCTAAAGTTATTGATTGATACATCTTCAGATACATTGGATGCTACCATGTATGGACATATGATTGGTTCATTGATGTACTTAACGAACACAAGTCGAAATATATGTTTTGTAGTAAACGCATTAGGTCAGTATATGGTTGAGCATAGAAATGTTCACTTGATTTCAACAAAACATGTGATGAGGTACCTGAAGGGTACAATTGATTATGGGATAAGATATGCTCCAGATCGTGAGATAATCCTGCAAGGATTTACTGATTTAGATTAGGTTGGTAGTGTTGCATACCGAAAGAGTACATCTAGATGTTTCTTTAGTATGGGATCAACTATGATTTCATGGTGCAACGGGAATTATACTAGTGTGGTTCTCAGTACGGCTGAGGCATAGTATATAGCGGCTTTTTCAGCTAGTAGCAAAGGAGTGTGGCTTCATAAGTTTCTTATAGAATTGTTTGATCTTGAGTTAGAGATGACTTGTATCTGGTGTGACAACCAAAGTTGTGTGAAGTTGACAGAGAATCCATTGTTCCATGACAAGTCCAAGCACATCGATATTAGGTACCATTATATCAGAGATATGGTATAGAAGGGAGCAGTGAAGCTCCAGTATGTCGCTACATATGAGAAGATAGCAGACGTGTTGACCAAGCCTCTTTCGAGAGTGAAGTTTGTGTACTTCAGAGACATGCGTGGTGTGGTCTATAAGTTTTTCCCTAGTAAGAGGGACTGATGAGTTAGAGATGCAATTCCAGGGAAGCAACATCAACATGTCGCAGTGGATAGCAAGTGGTTCATGATCAGGCACTGACTATGGCATCAATTAGGGTGATGTGTATGGATACTCTAGTGAAAAAGTCTGGTACGTCGAGTTACTGCTACTCCATTGAAATAGTCTAGTATGTAGAGGGATACTCCAGTGAAAAATTATGGTACATCGAGTTAATGTTACTCCAGTGAAATAGACTAGTATTCATAGGGCTACTCCAGTGAAAGAGTCTAGTATGCTAAGTTACTTCTACTCCAGTGAAATAGTCTGGTACACAGAGGGATACTCCAATGAAAAATTCTGGTATGTCGAGTTACTACTAGTCCAGTGAAAAAGTCTGGTATCCAGATTTATACTACAGTGAAATAGTATGGTACACACGTTACTGACTATGGCACCAATCAGCATGACCTCACATAAGTTCATCAGATTCCATGCCTTCAGGGCTAGTTAGTTACCCTACTTTTCAAGCTAGTGGGCCAACTTGTGTGGTTGGAGGTGTTTCCTAGCCTTGGTCTAGATGGGTAGTGTGTGTTCACTACATATCCTAATCCTTGTGATTATATTCCTGGTCATTGTGGACCAGTTTCCTGGTGTGCCAACTAGAGTTTACTAGTTCTTAATGAACTAGACGTCATATTCTATGTGAGTTGATGAGTTACTAGTTATTTATGAATTAGACATTAGATTCTATGTGAGTTGACGAGTTACTAGTTCTTTGTGAACTAGATGCCAGATTCTGTATGAGCTGGCGAGTTGCAATTTCCCATAATCTGCTTGGATTGGGTAGTAGTGCAGTTATGTGTAAACTAGCTCAACTGCATATTCCAGAGCCTGTGCAACTATTATGGTGATACTTGTTACAGGATCTGTTTGATCATGAGATAGCTTGTATGGTTATGACACTTGTTACATGATCTGTTTGATCCTGATATGGTTGTGTGGCCATGCTACTTGAGACATGATCTGTTTAATCATGAGATATCATGTGTGGCTATGGTGATGCTACCTATATATTGGTATGAAATACCATGTGATTCTTTCCCATGCCATGTGAGATGGATGGATGTGTTTGAGACCATTACATGAATAAAATCTTAGTTAATACCTCCCTAGCTCAGAGGGAGTGTTGATGTTTTGGTAGATGTGGGAGGTATTAAACTTGAAGTGCAACCTTTGTACTTAGAATAGAATGTTTCAGAAGTAAGAGAACCATTAAAAAAATGTGTGGAAACCCTAGAAGATAAGTCGACCCAAGGAGAATAATAATAAATAAATAATAAACCCAAAAAGAGAAGTCGGACCTGCTAGAAAAATTCAAAGTAAATTATATTTTCCAGAAAAGATAGGTCAGCCTTGTGGGAAAATTTCACTGGCAGAATAAGTATAAATAAGGTGACGCCTTAGCTCATTTGTATACTCACTCACTTATCAAGTGAGAAATTCTAAGGAGGAATTGCAGTGGAATATAGGGAGAAAGTTTGGAGAGTTGTAGTTGCACCTGGAGAGGGCACAAGTCTGGAGGAATAGTGTAGTAGTCTTTTTGGTATCTCTCTTGTGCTTCTCTTGGTGTATGGTACACTATCTTTGTATGGTTATTGTGTTGTTTCTGCAACAATATTGTGGGTAGGGTTTATCTATTGGTTCTAGTGTGGACTTGTCAGAATCATTCTATCTAAGAAAAGGTTAGTGTGCTTGGGGGTGGCATAGCGAATGACTATGGTTGAGTGACAATGATGTGACATTGTCTATGGTTAAACAATCATACCAAAATTTTAACACTCGAAATGGAACCTCCACTGACCAAAGAAGATTCAAGGTAGTTGACTTTTCTACTGGGATCTTAGCAACAGGAAAATTGGTAGGATTCATAATTTTCCCTAATGAATTCTAGCATGTATGGTTCTCTCATTTATTCAAAGCATTACCTTTTGGTTTAGTGCTCCATGCCATGAGATCTCTACAAGTGCGTTTTACTGGGAGGAAATTATCTTAGTCAACCGTGCTTCTTAGTCATATTTTTCTAATTGGATAAACATTTTTATTTGAAAATGGTTAAAAGAGAAATTCATATCGATGGCCACTAGTTTTATTGATGATATTTAGTACATTATGTTTGACTTGGCATAGTATTATGTTTGTAAACATCTGTGCATAGACCTCAATCATTGAAGATTGTTGCTCACCTGAAGACGAAGGCACGTCTTGAAAAAACAAAGAATTCAAAAAAATTGACATGATCATGGGATACATCACTTATAAATATTACTCATGAACCTGCTTTTGGGATCCTACTTTCAATTCTTTGTACATGATTTGTCTTGAGTCCTTTAATTTCTGAAAATTATGGTTAAAATCAATCTTATGTACTGAATGATTTTCCTATGTAGGTACAAGCATCCAATTGATAGCATATGCCCGATTTGAATTAGTGATGAGGTGGGCATGTTCATGCTTCATAATAAGTTTCCACACTTGGAGAGTTAAAGAGTGAGTATAGATTCTAGAAGCCTTAGGATGTTGCATAACTAGAGAAAAGTCATTAAAGAAGTAGAAAAGGAATCCCTTTATATTCCCTTACTTTTTGAAGCACAAGGCCATGGGTATGGGATGGAAGGATTCAAGAAATAATATGTGAGATGTAGTTCTTAGCCAAACTAGCATTGAAGCCCATTTAGACAAAATGTTATGTGTCTAGTCTTTCACGGGGATTAGTCTTTTCAAGAGGCTGCATAAATACTTTTGGTGTTGTAATGCATGAATATTTTAAATCCACTTGTAACAATGACATCCATGTTTTCTATCTCAGAACATTTTATTGTTGATTTCCTATCCTTACTCATCATTTAATAAAGGTTTCATCTTTCAGTGTATCAGGTTTTGAATGGAATCTTATGTTTTAATTCTATATGTGATTGAAAAGTTTACTTCACATTATTTCTTCACCCGAAGGAAATTTATTCTCCCAATTCATTTTTTTTGGAATCCATGCTCATGTTTGATGACATACAAATTTCTTAACTCTATTGTCTCATCTAGGCAATACCATGGATAAGAAACATGATGAAGCATTTTGCATGTCTTTCTTGGCTCATGAGCTGAACTGGAGGGCCCTGTTGAAGATAAATCAGGGATGTTGTTGGAATACTTTGACAATGATTGGACCAGGACCTGACATAGTGGTTAATCAATGGTTATACTTGCACGTTGGATGGTGAGTAGATCCTAGGTAACAAGGAAACCATTCATACACTAAGCAATTTCTCGTGTGAAGGATGAGATCTCAAAGTCTAAGGGTTGAAAACCAAAATGGATTATTTTAATTAGTTAGGTGCAACAAATTACAAGGAAAATCCCAATAGTTGGAGTCATCCCCTATCAGGCTAAAACAATTAAAAGGAAAATAAAGGCCATTGTTTTCCCCATCCACTAGATGCTAAGCATATACTAAATAAACTAGGAAGGATTGGGAAATAAAAATTGATCAGATTAGGGGACATGTAGATATCTTCACCGAGGCTATGGATGCTTGTTGGTAGCAGAGTAAGTTCTATGATTCCATTGTGACTCCATCAAGGCTCTAGATTCTTGCGAGTAGTGGAGAAACACCCGAGGGATAATATATACACACCTAGTGAAAACATTTTATATATCAAACTTATATTAGACCTACGATGTGTTAATTTTTTACTTATACAACTAGCAGTTATGGTTCTTCTTTATTATTATAATCATTTAGCATATTAGCTGCATAAATAAGATCACTGAAAGAGAGACAATCACAAAAACAATAGAGACACACAGATTACCCTAGGAAACCCTCATGTGGGAGAAAACCTAGCAAAAACTTCCTCAATATAGATATACCAAAGACCGAATAGAATATCCTCCTCTACTCCTTCACTAGGAAGAGTAGTGCACCACTTAAACAAGAAATACCAAGACACCGACCAAGAACCCTACTTGACGTCACACTTAGATGCAGTAGTAGTTCCTCCAAGACTTGTGCACTTCTTCATAGCTATAGAGCTAGTGTGATGAGTGTATCCAAATGAGGTGTTGGCCTCTCTTAGAAATAGTGGTTTGGCCAGCCTAAAATTACGTCTGGGCCGACCTGTCACTTTACCCTCTTAATTTATATTTAAATGTCAAGGCACAATAGGGCCGACTTTTACAAAGGCACAATAGGGACTAATTAAATATAATATAATAATATTATTCAACACTCTCTCTCAGGTAGAATATTCTTCGAAGTTACAATATTTCAACACTCCCCCTTAACAAGAAGGGTATTCTACTGACAACATCAATAAAACTGAATGGACTCAACACAACATCAAGACGAGGAGACATTGTCATTAACATCTAGAACACTGTCTGTCATATCTATAGGTCATCGAAAGTTCTTCTCATCATCAACATCAGTAGAAACTGAACACCATCATCATTTGCAGCATGGAACTGGAATAACATCATCATCATTATCAACATGAAGCTGGAACATCGACATCAACAACACGAAGATGGAACAATATCATCAATAACACAAAGCTAGAACAACAACATCATCAACAACACGAAGCTGGAATAACATCATCAACAACACGAAGCTAGACTAACATCATCAACAACATAAAGCTGGAACATCAACATCTATATGTGGCAAAAAAATGAGGTAGGTACATAAACAACAACATTGATGGTACTCTGACAGACCATCCTTACTGGACCTTCAGGATCTGCTCAGGAATCATAAGATTCCCTAGGATATAGAATCCTAACTAAGCTACCACTACTGACTACAACTGGCATATACATGCACAGGTACTCTAACAGACCATCCTTACCAGACCTTCAGAATCTTCCCAGGGATGATCAGTCCCCTAGGATATAAAATCCTAACTGAGCTACCTATTTTCAGTTAGGATACCATAATATCATCAACATCACTCCACCTTTCGAGGGAGGTCCTTTCGGACTACACAAAGCTTGTCTCGGAAGTACTCAAACTTCACACGAGATAGAGACTTTAGTCAACACATCTGCAACCTCCTCATCAGTGCCAACATATTGAAGCTTTACAGATCCCTTCTGCACCATGTCACGAATGTAGTGATACTAAATATCTCTGTGCTTCATCTTATCATCGAACACTAGGTTCTCTGTCATCTTTATGCAACTCTGGTTATCACATAGAATCATGGTAGCTTCCATCTCCAGATTGAATAGACCTGTCAACAACTTCTGAAGCCATATGGATTCACAACTGGAAGAGCATACTACAATGTACTACACTTCTGTCGTACTAAGAGAAATACTGGATTGCTTCCTGCTTTTCCATGAAGTCATGGCTTACCCCAAACTAAAACAACATCCTGAAGTGCTTTTTTTGTCTGAAGCATTTCCAACCCAATCTGAATCAGTATTTCCATCAATATGAAGTCATGATCTCTAGTATAATAGAGACCATAATCCAATGTACCCTTAAGGTATCTCATCACATGCTTTGCAGCTACAAGGTGAACATGTCTGGGCTCCACCAGATACCGACTCAAGGAGTTCATAGAAAATAATATATCTAGCCTGGTGTTCGTCAGATACATCAAAAAACCAATAATATGTCTGTATAAAGCAGCATCAAATAACTCTAATGAAGTATCAACCAGTAGCCTCAAATTTGTCTCCATGGGTGTGGCCATGGATTTACATTCCAACATGTCAAACTTCTTCAATATTTCAACTGCATACTTCCCTTAGTTAAGGAAGATCTTTTCTGGGCTCTGCCAAACTTCAATACCTAATAAATAATGCATCGAGCCTAGGTATTTCATCTCAAATTCTTCAAAGAGATTGCTTTTGCAATCTGTGATGATATTTTCTTATCCTATTAAGAATAAGTCATCCACATATAGTAGCAATACAACTGGCTCATCATTCATAACCTCGAAGTAAATATTAGAATCAACTTTACTCTTGGTAAAGCCCAAGCTCGTCAGAAAACTATCAATCCTACCATACCAAGCTCTTGGAGCTTGCTTCAACTTGCAGACATAATTCTTCATGTCCTATACTTCGAAACCAAATTTTCACATCACATTGTACCAACCTGGTACACTTGCTCAATTGCAACTTAATATACACAATCATGTGCTAGATTTATGTGCTTTCTGCAAAGCACTATCTATCTCACTGCCTAAGAGTATGTCCTCTTCTCTTTATGGAATTTTCCCTCTGGGACTAGGACCCTACACTTGCAGTTGTTGTGAAGCTAAGAATGACTGCTCCATTCTCACTGTGGCAGTTGAACTCTGAGAGTAACTCCTATACTCTATCATGCAAACATCTTCATCTAAAGCTAAGAGTGGTTGATACTGAAGGTATCTTTTCTTCTTTCATGGAGGAAACTCAAACTCAAATACAGGGAATTCTCCCTATGAATCTCATACTGTATCAGAATCATGGTTTTTTTTACTATCTTCACGAACACTGGAACTATTTCTTCGATTACTGGAGAAAGTGTCTCATAATAGTCTTCTCCCTCTTGCTGGGAGAATCCTCTGGACAAAAATTAGGGTTTGTACATATTTATATTGTTATCTGAAACATTCTTTATCTGTTATATCAATATTTGAAGTCACCATTGACTTCCCTTCTAGTCTCAAGGAAAAATCCATATCCCAGTCCTTTTGACTGGATTCCTCCTCTGTCACTGAAACAAGGGAATCTTCCTAGGATATTTCACATATCTTAGAAGTCTCTGAAGCTACGATCTAGTTTTCTCAACTCATGGCATCTGTCTACCCATCCTGTAAGATGTCTCTTTTTCCCATCTGATCCTTTCTGAGATCAGGATGACTCTGAGTCTTGATTTCTTTTAAGTCTACAAATACTTCATAGTCTCTGCAGGATATACTTGGTGTTTGAATACCAAGTCTTAATATGAAAAGTTGATTCATACTTCAAACAAATTATGCTTCTTGTCAAGGTGGCTTCTTTATCCATTGACTAAGTATATTGTGAGTTCTATTCTAATGTTCGGTCATCTTTGGAGCCTTCTACTCCTTACAATCAATCTCCATATGAGATACTTTGTATCTCAAAAGTAGCTTCTTCTTCATATTCTTTGGTACATGGATGTATACGGTCATGCACTATACAACTTGGATAGTCTGCTCCATGTCTCATCTAATATGTTTCCTCATGCAATCTTCACTATATCTTCCTCAGGGTTATCACCTATGACCTTCCTGGAATAAGAACAACAAGGGAGAAACAACAGACAAGAATAATACTCTTTATAATAATAATAAAACAATATCAAGAACAATCATCAACATATCTCCTTTAGATCTATCACTTATGACATGCCTGAAAGAAGGATAAAATGTAAGAAATACAATAATAGGAAATGAGAGCAACACTCTTCTAGTGTTGTGATCAATCATTCCTCCATGGTAACCTGGAAACAAAACAAGAAGCTTCTCCTAGAGGAGATGTTAGTTATGTCTAGTAAATGATTACAGTAAGTATTTATCTCAATAATTCTCACATGCTACCAAGTATTCAATAATAAAACTTTTCAAAGATTGTTATCACAACTATAGTGTTTAGTAGTTATGAAACTTGATACGTGTAAATTTGAATATTATCAATTTAATCAATCAAACCTGGAACCTAGAGTCTTGTCCTTTAAAATGAGTGTGTTTCTTTTCTTCCAAGTCTCCTTCACTCAAGATGACAAGTATTTTCTTCAACCTGTCCTCTGTACTAAGATAATATGCTTTCTTGACAGAAAAATTGGGTTAGGGAATAAACTCTATAATCTCAACTTTAATCAATCTAATACTTTGAATTTAATTTTGACCAATGGTTAGTATGATAGTCATAACTTCAATAGATCAAAATATAATCTAGATGTTCATAATATCATAACATTAAATTGATCAAACCCGAGGTGCAGTATTCCTCTGAATGTGTTGGATCTGTTGAAATAATGTAACTGTGAAGAGTATTCTTATTATTATTGTTATTTTATACATAGGATTAATCCCCATTGTGGATTAATCATGTCGCTAATTGTATTAGGACCATATCCCCTTTTGCATATTGGTCAATGAACAATTGTAATAGGCAGAATAAGAAGTCGGCCCCAACAGTTATTGTTGAGACCCAGAATTAAATTAAAGGTGGGTTTACCCACCCAGAGTGAGAGGTCGGCCCTGCCAGTGAAGACCCTTCACACGTGCCAGTCTTGTATATATAGAGAGGCTAGCACCTCACTTTATCACACAACTCACTTGCTCATTCTCAAGAGGCAAGCTGCAACTTACCAGTTAGAGAGAGGGAGAAGAGTGG
>SNQJ01S0114958.1:79046-91445 GCA_010110895.2 Picea sitchensis
TTTGCTGGGTTTTCTTCCCCTAGAGGGTTTCCCAGGATAAATGTTGTGTCTCTTGTGTATGTGTATTTCTCAGTGATCTTGTTCTTATTATGCTCTTATCTATTGAAATGAAAAGAACTATAATAATGGCATAAACATTAACACTAAGATGGTGGAAAGGTTTCATTTTCCAAGAAACAAACTTGGAAAACCTTGGATGGTGCAACTAGCTATAGGAGCTAAAAGAAATATTAATGAGATGGTCAAAGCATGTCCAATGAGCATGAATGGACTGAACACCAGCGCATATCTTAACATAATACCTTTACATTCATATGTCTTCCTAATTGGTATTTATTGGTTGGACCAACACCATGCTGTCATGGACTATTATAACAAGGAATTTACTGGCTTGGATGAGGAAGGAAACTTAAGGACAGTACAAGGAATTCCCAGATCCTTAACTATCAAAGAAGTTTTAGCTTTGCAGCTAAAGAAAATTATAGGAAAAGGTGCCAAATATTTGTCGCGCAGATGGAAGAGACACCTAAGGATAAGGTCTCAAATATTGAAGATTGCACAATCCTGAAATATTTTGAAGATGTGTTAAAGTAAATACCAGGATTTCCACCCAAAAGAGATATTGACTTCTCTATCAATCTGATGCCTAGAGCAACTCTAGTATCTAAGACTCCTTACAGAATTATTACACTTGAACTGAAGGAATTGCAAATGCAACTAGAAGATCTTATGAAGAAGGGATATATATGCCCAAGTGTGTCACCTTGGGATGCCCTAGTATTGTTTGTAAAGAAAAATGATGGAACTTTGAGACTTTGTCTTGACTTCAGTGAGTTGAACAAAGTAACTGTGAAGAACAAGTATCCTTTTCCAAGGATAGATGAATTTTTTGACCAGCTGAAAGATGAAAAAATATTCTCCAAGATTGATCTCAGGTCAGGATATTATCAAGTAAGAATCAAAGAATAATACATCAACAAAAGTGCTTTTAGAAGAAGGTATGGCCATTATGAGTTCACAGTGGTGCCATTTGGTTTAACGAATGCATCAGTTGTCTTCATGTGTCTCATAAATGGTGTATTAAGGAATTACTTGGATAAGTTTGTCATTTTCTTCTTGGATGAAGAAGAGCATGAGAAGCACTTAAGAATGGTGTTACAAGTTTTGAGAGAGAATTAGTTGTATGCCAAGTTGAGCAAGTGCTCATTTTACCAGAAGAAAATCCATTATTTGAGCCATATCATCTCCAAGGAGGGGATATCAGTAGATCTAGAAAAGATAAAGGCCATTGAAGGATGGCCAACACCAAGTGATGTCTCGAAGGTGAGATAATTCATGGGCCTTGCAGGTTACTACAGAAGATTCATTAAGGGATTCTCAAGAATTGCACATCCAATCACTTGTTTGTAGAAGAAGGATGTGAAGTTTGAGTGGAAACAAGATTGTGAAAGAAGTTTCCAACACTTGAAGGATGTATTAATTAGTGCTCCAATACTGAGGATTGTTAATCCAAATAAATATTTCATTATGTGAACTAATACATGTAATGAGGGACTTGGTGGAGTCCTTAGTCAGAATGGATATGTGGTGTGCTATGAATTAAGGAAGTTGAAAGAGCATGAAAGACACTATGCAACTCATGATTTGGAGTTGACATCCATAGTGCATGCCTTGAAAATGTGGAGGAACTACCTCATGGGAAAAATATTTGAGTTGAAAACAGACCATAGTGGTCTGAAATACTTGTTTGGACTACCAACTCTGAATTCCAGACAAAGCAGATGGTTAGATTTCCTCAGTGAATATGAATTTGACATAAAGCATATCAAAGGTAAAGAGAACAAGGTCGTTGATGCACTCAACAAGAGAGTGCATGAAATACATGCTACAACAATTAGCATGTGTCAATCAAATTTGAGAGATAAAATTCTAAAAGTTGCAAAATCAGATAAGAAATATATGGAGTTAAGAGAAAAACTTCAGCAAGATAATTTACAACAAAAAGTTGAAGAATGTAAGCTGGAAAGTGCTGAAATTGTCAGATACAGAGGAAGAATTTATGTGCCAAATTCACCAGAATTGAAAAATATGATATTGGGAGAAATTCATAATGTACCTTATGTTGGACACCCAAGTTACCAGAAAACTATTTCATTTATCAAGATCCAATATTATTGGCTAGGCATGAATGAAGAAGCTGTTGATTTCATTGCCAAGTGTTTGACATGTCAAAAGGTCAAGGCTGAGCATAGACACCTAGCTGGTTTACTACAGCCATTTCCCATTCCTGAGTGGAATTGGGAAGTGGTAACAATGGATTTTATCACTAAGCTACCTAGAACCAACAAGAAACATGATTCTATCATGGTGGTGGTGGAAAAGCTTACTAAAGCTACCCATTTTGTTCCAGTAAAGCTTACTCACAAGGCAACTAACATAGTTGTTGTTTATCTAAAAGAAATAACTCAATTACATGGAATTCCTAAGACAATTGTGTCTGACAGAGATCTAATATTTACTTAAAATTTTTGGGATTTGGATCAAATTTGCATTTTATCACAACTTATCATCTAGAGTCAAATTTATCTTTGAGACCTATTTTTCTGAGATTTCACTATAAATAACTTCATGTTTTAGTCTGTAATTTTGGGAGAGGTTGAAGAACAACTGGAGATGATTTTTTGGAAACTAAAAGAGGTTTTTGTTGGTAAAATTCCCCTTCACAAAAACCTCTCTCGGTTTTTACACATATATCACATTTTAAGAGATTCAAATTTATCTTTGAGGCCTATGTTTCATAGATTTCACAATAAATAATTTCCTGTTTTAGTCACTAATTTTGGGCAAGGTTGCAGAACATCTGGAGATGAATTTTCAGAAACCAAAAGAATTTTTTGTTGGGAACAAGCCCCTTCACAAAAGAATATCTCGTTTTTTACACATATATCACCATTTGAGAGATACAAAGAGATTATTGGACCCTATTTTTCAGGAATTTGCCAGATTTATTTTCCTAAAAACTTTCATGGAAAACAGTTGACAAGCCACCTCATCAATTTGAATTGGAGATCAGATTTGATATTTTCCTTGATTATTTGAAACAATAAACTAAATATAGATGAGGAGGTTTTCAGATCCATTTCTTTTGGATCTTGATAATTATGTATTGTTTCGATATAAACTCTGTAGAAGGAGAACTTTAGGTGGAATAGATGGACACTCAGGGACCTGTTTTGAACTCTTTGTAAGACAGATTTATTCTACATTGATACTTAATGGAAAAGACATGTTGATGGTCAGAATTTCTCTTATTTCATGTTCTATTTCTTTTCTTTCTTGAGATCATTTTTCAATTGCAATGCATTGTTTTCTTGGTCTTAATTAATGCAGTGAAGATTTTTTTTTATTGTTATTATCAAGATTTGATTTTCAAGCACATGTTCTTGTTTATAAATTATATTTTGAGATAAGAAATCAATATGGGGTTAAAAAATTGAATAATTTCATATTTCCTCTCCTAATTTTCCTTATTTTTCTGATCTATCTATGTGGCTACCCTTTAACAGATTAGTGGGATATCTCTTGGCTTTATTCTGAACTTGATGTTTACCTTGAAACCTTGAACCAACTTTCAACCATCCTTTAAAAAACCAATTCATAAAACCCTTAAAATATTATTGCAATAACCTGATGATTCCCTAGCTTGCCCTCTCATAGTCAAGTGCAACTTTAGGGACTAACAAAGTCCATGGAGATGCTTTCCCATTTCTGTTCTAGAATTGGTAAGGGTTGAAGCAATCCTGCGGGATAGGTAAACTCTGACTTGTTCTTTTTTCAATTCATGAATTCCTTTACATGATGAAGTACATCTCCTTTGATACCCTTCCATGAGAATCTCTCCCTAACCAACATGTAGGTCTTCAGGTAACCTTGTTGTCCTACCACTAGTGCATCATGTATTTCTCTCAAAATCTTATCCTAGAGTGTGGACTCAAGGACAAGATAAATCATGTCTTTATAGTATATTATTCCATCCACTACCTTGTACTTGTCATCCTGGATACTTTCCTCCATTAACTCACAAGAGAAGGTGTTATTGGAGTATTCTACCAAGAGAATGAACTTTCAATCTGTCAAAATTTCTGTCATAGAGAAAGATGCAGGTCTTTTAGATAAGGCATCAACAACTATATTATTCTTCCCCTTAACATATTAAATGTTGAAATCATATGCATGTACCTTTCTCACCCATTTTTGTTGCCTCTCATTCAGGTCCCGCCACTCTAAGAAACATCTCAAGATGTTGTGGTCAATTTTAACCACAAGGCGACCTCCTACCAGGTACTGTATGAATTTGTCCAAGGCATGCATAATGGCCAACATTTCCTTATCATAGATAGGATAGATACTTTCTGGTTCCCTCAACTTTCTACTCTCAAAAGTTATGGGGTTTCTGTTCTACATCAATACCGCTCCTATCCCTTCTTTGGATGCATCACATTCTAGTACAAAGGTTTTTGTGAAATCTGGAAGTGGTAAAGTTGGGTTGGTTCTCATCACTTTCTTCATTTTGTCAAATGATTCTTGTGCTTCCTCTTACCATTTGAATGCCCCCTTTTTGGTGAGATTTGTCAAGGGTGCACACAGTTGTTAAAATCCCTTTACAAAGTGCCCGTAATAACTACATATCCCAATGAATCCTCACAACTCTATGATTGACCTAGGGGTTGGCCAATCTAAGATTGTATGGATCTTCTATTGATGCACCTTTACTCCCTCAACACCAATCACGTTCCCCAAATAGAGGATCTCTATCAATCCAAATTCACATTTTTCCTCCTTGGAAAAAAGTGACTACTCCTCCATAATGGTGAGGATCTCATCCGCATGCCACAAATGTTCCTTCCAAGTCTAACTGTAAATCAAAAGATCATCAAAGAACACCAGTAGAAACTTCCTCAACTATTTGTTGAATATGTGGTTCATACATGATTGGAAGTTATTTGGTGTGTTAGTCAACCCGAAGGGCATGACTACAAACTCATAACTGCCATAGTGACATTTGAATGTTGTTTTATGGATATCCTCTTCTCTCACCTTGATCTGGTAGTACCCTGATCGAAGATCAATCTTCGAAAAATATACTTCCCCATGTAGATCATGTATCAGCTCATCAATCTTGGGTATCTAATATATATTTTTAATAGTCTTCTTGTTTAGAGCCATGTAATCAATGCAAATCCTCCATGTGCCATCCTTCTTCTTCACCAATACTATTGAAGAAGCAAATGGACTAGAGCTAGGCCTGATATGTCCCATCTCCAATAGTTCCTTTATAGCCTTCTCTACTATGTCCTTGAACTTCTTTGTGTTCTTGTATGGTGTAGTAACCACGGTCTTGGCCCTCTCCTCTAACTCAATGATGTGCTCGAAACATCTATCGGTTGGTCTCCCTACTGATGGTGGACCAAAAACCTTATCATGTTTCCCAAGTAATTCTTGTATATCCACATGGTAATGTTGATGATCCTGGGATGTCTTTTGCAGTGTGATTAGACACTCTGTTTCTCATGTCACATCACCGTGTCTAAATATGGCCTCCATGTGTTTGTTGGACACAAAATTTGGTTCCCCAGATGATATACCCCTCATGATAACTCACTGACCCCTGGTGTCCATGAATTCCATCCTCATGTCTTGATAATTCATCTTTAAATATCCAAGGGAATATAGCCATTGTAATCCCAACACCAAGTTGGTGTCTACTAAGTCTACCACATAAAATTAATAGGTCAACCTATAGTTTCCCAATGTCACATCCAACCCTCTAATCCTGTGAGTACAAGTCATGTTGTACCCATCTACTACCACCACCTCAAATCCCTCAAATTCATATGTGGGAATTTATCTCCTGGTAATCAATGTTGCGTCGATGAATTTTTGGGTGGCCCCACCATCAATTAACGCCATAACTCTATGTCCCTACATAATTCCCATGATACTGAAGTTATAATACCCAGGGACTCCTGAAAATGTGACAATGGTCACCTTCTTGACCTATTTCTGCAACGGTGCTTGTTCTGTAATCTCAAGGTGTGGTGCCTTGCCACTGCTCTATCCCTCATCTGGGTGGTGATGGTTCTCTTCCTCACCTTCATATTCCTCATCATATAACACCTCAATACAATGGAACTTTCCCTTTCCCATACATTGGTGACTGGGCTCCCATCGATCTTTTCCACTAAAGCATAGTTTTGTCCTTCTTAATTCTCACTAAGTGTCTTTGTCTAGTTGGTATTTCCCTGTCCATGTCTTCTAGGGAACTTCATTTCCTAGCCCTTCTGTGGAATGAAGAGCCTTACTGGGGCCTTCCTAGATATTGTATCTATCATATCCTAATTTTTCATGATGGAATCATGTAATTTGGGTGGCCTAAAATCCTTAACCCAACCCTTCAAGGGTTCAACCAGACCCTATGTGAATAAAACCACTATTCTTTGTTCTGAAATATCAGTCACCTTGACAACCATCCTATGAAACTCTGTGATAAATTTCTCTAGTGTACATGTCTACCTTAGTTGTGCCAACTCCCTAAAATGAATTTTGGGTTCCTTCCTTTCGAACCTATCCATTAGCCTCTAGGTGAATTCTACATATGATGTAATGTTGTCATGTCCAAATGTGACCAACCCATGGTGCTACCATTCATTAGCTTTGTCATCCAAATGTATGGTGGAAATATTGATTGCCTCTGCCTCAGTCATGGGGTTGATCTGGAGGTAAGTGCCCATATTTTGCATCCAAGCTCTAGTTGAATTCTTAGTTGATCCATTAGAGGGAATATTTAACCTCCCCACCCTGCACATAAAATCATAGTTTTGCTTGTACTGTGTTGTTTTGTTCCACTCTCGTTGTTTGTTATTATATTTAGCATTGTAGTATTCTTGGAAAAAAAAGGTTTCTTGGAAATCATCTAGCATAGCCAGATACTCTTTGTAGCACTTGATGGGATCCCTATCCTATTTCTATTGTTATGGCACTTCTATCTACTTCTCCTTGAGAAACTGTGGCAATTATTTCCTTGGTATTTTACTACTGCATGTCGATGAGTTTCCCTCTATTGGAATATGAGTGTTTTTATATTCCATATGAGCCCTACTACCTTGTTGGATTCCCTGTGACTATTTTCCAGTGTATCCTCCATGGATTTGAATGAGATGTGTTAGGATATGTGTTTTTTGTAGTTGGTTTGCAGACATTTGTTGTTGTCTTGTGGCTATAGACTTTGTTAGCACCATGATTTCATAGCTAGAGTTAAAGGTTTGTCCAAAGTTTTCAAAGTGATGACATGATCTTGGGAAAATCAAGGAATTCCTAGATGAGTCATAGGTTAGGGTGAATATCATGTCAAAAGATATTATGGTTCGTCATCACATTTCTTAAGTTTAGAAAAGGAAAAATCATGACACCCCATGTCATCGGTATCGTTTAAAACTTCAAAAGAATACTTGTTCTGCAAGTTCGTTGCACAAAGGATTTTGTTGCTTTCATTTGTTGCGCATCGTGCAGATGATGTTGTTATGCAGAGGATGTTGTCATGTAGAGGATGTTGTTGTTCAAAGGATTTCATCATGCAGAGGATGTTGTCGCGCAGAGGATGTTGTCGTGCAGAAGATGTTGTCGCGCAAAGGATGTTGTTGTGA
Source organism: Picea sitchensis (assembly GCA_010110895.2). NCBI lineage: Eukaryota > Viridiplantae > Streptophyta > Pinopsida > Pinales > Pinaceae > Picea > Picea sitchensis. The sequence goes on from SNQJ01S0114958.1 coordinate 86,750, forward strand.
AGAGGATGCGGTCGCGCAGAGGATGTTGTCGTGCAGAAGATTTCGTCGTGCAAAAGATGTCGTCACATAGAGGATGTTGTCGTGCAGAGGATTTTTTCATGCAGAGTATGCCATCACGCAGAAGATGTCATCATGCAAAAGATTTTCTTGCGCACAGGCTACAGGGCGCGCTGTGTAAATGATTGGTTTAGTGGTAAACTTCAGTATCGGTTTCTGACCAATTGGAGATGAATTTTGAAAATATCCGAGAGGTTTTTGTCGAGGAAAAACCAAATAATGAAAACCTCTCTCATATTTTCAAACGATGTCATGAATTGGGATATTTGAATGAATATTTGAGCCCTATTTTTCAGTTTTCATGATTTCTTGTTTGAGACATGTTTTTGCGACACATATTCCGGCCAACTGGTGATGAATTTCATAAAACCGAGATAATTTTTTCTTTAGAACGTGCTTACCTACCAAAACCTCTTCCATTTTTGAAAAACAGTTTTTTATTAGTGAGATATTATGCCATATTTAACACCTATTTTCCCAGTTTGTTGCACAATCTGCTGTGCTTTTTTGTTGTAGGTTATTGTTGTGTAGCAGACTTGCTATGCAGGGGTGACAGAGTGTCCAGAAGTGAATATGATGACTTATAACAACCATATGGTCAAATTTTGATCATGATCAATGATTGTAAAGAATATTTTGGTTACGATTATGATTTGGCAAAGTCGGGTTTTCTATTTTTAGTGAATCCGTTGAAGTTATTGTTCTCTTTCAAAGAAATTGGATCCATGATTCTAGGAGGTGGTAGTTTGACCCTAACAACCAAATGTGGCATTATTTTTCTATATAAGGGGGTCATTTTGATGTAAATGGGGATGGTTGGAAAAAATAGTGTAGACAGTGACTATTGAATGTAGCTTTGAGCTCGATCGAAATTTAATGCAAAGGTCATGAAGCTTTGACGAAAATATTCTAATTGTAGTAGTTGGATGTATTGTTTCCTTGATTTATGTACATACTTCCTACATTATTTTATTCATATCTATTTATGTCTAAATCAAAACGTAATTTTGAATATAGAATTCGTCGTGCAGCGCTCTATATTCACGCCATTTAGACAAACTGTGTTTCCTCTAAGTTGACTCTGAATTCATCCTCAACGGTGCTCCGAGTTGCTTCATGTGTTTTTTCCCCTCACCACACACAATGATTTTTTTACTGAAGACTGTTTCTTACTTAGCCTTTATCCTCTCAATTTCAGTCACCAAGTCATTTTTTTCTATCATTTTCTTAAATCGACTCCATAGCCCAAGGTCTTACTCTCTTTCACCAATAGAACTAGAAATTATTGTTTAAAGGTGTTAAATCTAGCTGACATCTTAAAGCCATATCCTGTACCAAGATGAAGTCTCTAGAGAGAGCCCTCTCCAGGTACAAAAGTCTAGTTTTGGGCCTCAAAGTTGGTTTGCAGGTTGCCTCTATCATTTGTTTCTCAATCGAATGAATTTTATAGAGAGCTAGCATTTTGGCGTCGTTGTCGGGGATAATTTCTATTATTTTCCTCAGGAAGAACGACATTTTTTTAGTTCTAAGGTTTGAGAGAGGTAGACACTTAGGCACATATTTGTTGTATTTCTTCTCTGGCGACTCCACACATTAGAAAATCAGTTTGAAGGTGATTCCACTGGCATAAGAATCCAGAGCTAAAGTTTTCATGGCGACTTCATTGTTCAAAGAGCTCGAAGTATGAATATTTTATTGGCTTCAGAATGGAAAGCTTGGCTTTTGATCCAGGTACTTTGTCATATACCCACTACTGAGATCAAAAATTTTCATTTATTTCTCAACGATCAGAATTCCCGGAATCCTATGGGGCTTAGCGCAGGCTAGCTCTTTCCTTTATCCACATCCGCTCATGGGACCTTTTCTTCTTCCACGGCTCGAAGGATTCTAACGTCCTTCTATTTCCCTATCTGGAAAAATCTGCACCCTCATAAACTCTCCATTAAATCTCCCCTTTCCAACCAGGAAATTGGACTTCGCGATTTCACGATTCCTGTGATCACGCGTTTGTGTCTTGCAATTCCCCGAAACCCGATGTAAGTCAAACGCTGACCATTTGCGTCCCCATCGGGGTTTCTCCTATCGTGAATTTGGTACTTACGATGTCAATGACATTCACATCTCTGACCCTTGAACCCCGATGGACCAAAACACTAATACATGCCTTTATGGGTTTGCCCCCTTGGTTAAAATCCGGACCACATGACCGCTAATCCATAAGACCATGGTCTTAGCTCCTGTCTGGATTCCAGACTTTGTGGGATCAAAGTGTATGGAAACTTTGTCCTCAGGATCTCCGATCCTCCAATTCCCGATACACCGTTGCGCTAGCCCATGTGACCAGAACTCATAGGACCGCAGCCCTATCCCTTATTGGAGATTCATACTTCATAGTGTTGAAGTGTATGGAAACTTTGTCCACAGGATCCCCGATCCTCCAAACTCCGATGCGTTCCTTTACGCGCTAGCCCCCCCTGGCTAGACTCCTGGTCCATACGACCTCTATCCATAAGACCTCAGCCTTATGTCTCCAATCGAGGTTCGGGCTTTCCAATGCCACGATACACATGTACACGGGATTCCCGATTCTCCAATCCCCGATATGCTCCCTCTTGGCCTTAGCCGCTCCTGAATATGCCAGTGTCCATATGACCATAATCCCCATGACCGCAGTCAAACCTCTCGTCGGGGTTTCAGACTTCATGATTCCGAAGCACCTGGACACTTTGTCCACCTCGCTTGGCTCCTCTGTGGCCCCATGCTAACCTCCCAGTTGTCGGACTATCGTGTTTCATGATATCGCAACTCCAATTGCAAATGTTCATGGGACTCGTGGCCCACACTCCTTTAGCATGTCCGGATATCGCATTTCGCGATTTCGTGATTCCTGCTGCTATGGTTCCTTTGCCCTCGGGGATCACGAAGTGACGAAACCCGATCATCTCTGGATCTTCTGACACGTGTCCTATCCAGGATCTACGACTAGGATTTCCTCACTATTTCGAGGCTCAAAGGTCCCAAATTTCTTAACTTCATAACTCTCGATGCCTTTCCAAATTTTACCATCTGTCAACTTGAAACCCCGGTATCCAAAATACCAATGGACTCTCGATCTCCAACACGTGTCCTTCACGGATGGATGGTCTAGATCTATATCAGGACTTTCACCATGGAGTGTCTTGGTCTCTTGTCATCAGGATTCCCAAAATCCTGAATCCCCGATATCGACTCCTCTCTCGGGACTTTCTCCCTTGTTCACGAGGGCTAAACCCTCATGCACTTCCTATCAGATCCAACGGCGATCGGATCCTCTAGATAATATCTGACAGCCCAGATCTATCCCACGTCACACACTCTCCCACTACTCTCTGGATGTGGAAGAACCAACAGTCAAGATACTCCCACAGACCTTGGGGATCTACGGTTCCGATTTCCTCGCTATTCACGAAGATAGAGGAAAAAGGGGCAAGGTATGTAATGCCCTTGTTTCTTTCGTAAATCTAACGGTTGTGAAATGACCATGGGTCTTCCAACAGGGTCTCATCCTTCGCTCATTACTTATCCCTACGCTGCTACCTTCAGATTTTTAAGAGGTTCATTCCTCCTCGTACAGGGTTGTTAAGACTTGCACAGCCAAGTCCTTTTTACAGGTTCTTGGTAAACCTTTCCAGAGAGGGAATCTCTGTGAAGAGATCTATTCTGGGGCATTCCTAGAGATAGATAAGGGGAAACAAATTCCTGAGAATGGACTGGAAGTCTGACTTGGTTCAACTTACGCATAATTAAATTCATTTATCAACATAATCCATACGTGGTTTTTCTGTTATAAGCATACATCTACCATTTCTTACCAAAACACTGCACAGACAGTCTTATACTATAATCGTTCACAATTTCATAGTTTACGAGCATATATGTCATCATATGAATGTCAATATGCAAGATGTAAAACACTTATTAGAAATAACCCCAGGGGTTAAGAAACTACTGAGAGGGGTGCTCGTTTCCGCCCAACCGTAGGCTTAGCGACTCCCAGCGGATTTACCACTAGCCACCCCCGAGATGAGACCACGATGCTTGTGAGACTACGTCTCCATCTGCCAGTGACCTGGAGTGAAGGTTGCAATCCTTCCTCTCTGCTATCACTCACTCTACGTAATGCCAGAGTTCCCCTTGTGTCTACCCCCCAATCGCTTCTACCCCACGCCTTATCCTCTTGCGAGGTTGCGTGTGGCGCGATTATCCTCACGCTGATCAGGCCTGACAGCTCTACGGATGGGCGGTTTACCTCCCCATCCCTCATTAATCCATCAACCTACCAGCCTACGGGACATTTAATTTGGGGCCAGCGAGCCGCTTTTGGTTCTCTGAGCCAGTGATGTCCAAATACGGTAATTGATTCTCAGAGGAAGTTAACGCCACCTTTTCAGGTGCCTTCCACTGCCATCGTGGTCTCTTTTTCTGCACATCCCCTCTCAGCAGTTCTGCAACAAATTCAAAATGCTATTCACATTCATTGACCTTTTTCCTCAAGGTCTGTTTACATCACATATTCACATTTATGAGTTCGCCATAGTTCTTGGCCAGTCCAGTTATATTTACAAGCTGGGGGAAACAGGGTGTTACAATTCCCTCCCCC
>SNQJ01S0114960.1:14687-42810 GCA_010110895.2 Picea sitchensis
CCCTCCCTCTACATTTGGAAGTTGTAGCTACCTTTGGAAGTCATTTATTCCCTTGAACAATAAACTATTGATTATTTCTCATATATTGTGCATGGTGTATTATGGTCTATTAGTGTAACTCTTATACTATTGTTCATTGCTTATTGGATATAGTTGAATGGTTTAAGTATAAGTTGAAAAATGTTTTAAATTGTACTTGATATTGATTCACCCCCCATCTCAGTATCAACACAATCTTCTTCCTGAACTTTCTAGGATAGTTGGAGAGAGGGAAGTAGAACATGCGGAGGAAGAATTGCTTCCCTTCTGTAAATGAGAAAGAAGGCAGAATTACCAACAACGGTTCTTGGGGTCACCCTATCAGCCCATATTGCATTGAATAGTGTGTTGTGCCAACTTTTGTGGTTTTCGGAGACTATCCTCTTTATGATCTTGATCAGGTTTTTGTTTGTTGATTCAGTTAAACCATTTCCTTAGGGGTAATAGCTGGCAGAATATTTCAGTTTTATCCCTTTTTCTAAAGAAAATACACTCATATCGAGGGATGAAAAATAGGAATCATTATTGAAAACTAGACATTCAGGAATACCAAATCGAGTAATGATGTTTTAATTAAGGAAAGATATTACCTGACTGGTGTTTACCACTTTTAATGGTGCAACCTCAAACCATCTAGTAAAATAGTATGTTGTTGTAATGAGGTATTTATGTCGTTGCGAGGAAGTGGGGTTAATTGGGCCAATGATGTCAAGACCCCATTACTGAAAAGGGAAATCCACCGAGACGGGTTGCAGTAGGAATGTTGCCTTCTGTACTCATCCAGAAGCCTTTTGACAGACTACGCATTTGCGACATAATGTATGGGCATCTTTGAATAGCGTGGGCCAATAATATCCTTCCCTTAATACTTTGTGAGCAGTAGTGTCTCCACTGAAGTGTCCACCAACTTCTCCTACATGCAAATCAGATAAGAATTTATTTGCTTCATCTCTTTCTAGACAACGTATAAGGATTTCATCAAAAAATTTACGAAATAATATACCATTCACAATATGGAAAGGTGAAGATTTTAATCTCAATGCTCTTCTCTTTTTTGGATCAAGGTGACGAGGAGCTGAACTGTGTGTTAGATAAAACTTAATATCATCAAACCAAGAATTGGTAGGATCTTGTACATAGCATATTTGACTTTGATTATGTTGAGCTTCAAATAACACATCAGTTTGACTTTGTTGTTCTTCAACTGAATCAGCGACTAATTTACATATACCTTGGCCTCTAACAATTTGCGCATGGGTGATCTCAAGCTCATACTCTTGTAAGGATGTCATCCAGTTTGCCCGTTTTTCACCTAGTTCTTTCTTTACTAACAAATTTGTGACAGCAGGGCAAGGTACAATGACTTTAGTCCTAGATTTTAGTAGATATGATCGAAAATGTTTTACTGCTTTAAAAACATCGTAAGCTTACTGATCAACAGATGGATAAATAAGATCTACTCCCTTGAATGCTGAGCTCATAAAGGCAATAGGAATTTCGTTGTTTTCAACATTCTTTTGGGTTATCACAGTGGCATAAGATCGATCGGAGGAAAACGTGTAAAGACTGAAATCTCATGAAAAGTCAGGGCTCATTAGGGATGGAGCCTCCACTATGGCTTTTTTGATTGAGTATGTTAGTGTTAGAAGTCACTCCTGGATTGTGAGAGGAGCAGAGCTCGATGACACAATGAGAGCGCACGACCACCTCCTCGTCGCGCCCCCTGCTCACAGGATCGTTTTCATTCATTCATGAGCTGAAGCGGCTCTTTCGATTCCTCCGTGGAATCTCTGCTAAAACCCGATCCACACGTCCTTAATTCACCCACACGACTTTTCTGCACTAAGCCATGATCTTCCCTGACTCAGTTTTGGGTTTCGAGGTTTCATGATCCCTGTCGTCAAGAGTTCCTATCCTCTTAAACTCTCAAACTCCGATTCTCCGATGCGCTCCTTTCGGCCTTAGCCCCTCCTAGCTATGCCCTGGTCCATGTGACCTCTTTCCATAAGACCGCAGCCTTATGTCTTTTAGGATTTGGGGTTTTGCGACTCTTGATGTCACAAACCTCTATCCTCGCGATCTCCCGATCACCGATCTGTCGATACGACACTTTACGCGTTATTCCTCCTGGCTAAGCTCTTGGCCCATATGACTGTTATCCCCGTGACCACAGTCTTGCCTCTCTTCAGGGTTTTTGGAAATCGCAATGTCGAAATGCATAAAATTTGTGCCCACAGGATTCCCGATATCCCAATGCGTGATCTCCCGATGTGGCTCTCCTATCGGGTCTCCTCTTCCAAAGCCCCCTATCACTGGCATGCGTCCCCTCAAGATGGGTGGTCCTAATCACCTCTCACGATTTCGTGGTTCCAATTGTCTCGGATGCCTCGTCTCCAGGACTCGTGAAATACCGATCTTCGATGCACCGATATACTGACAGTTGGCCCCTCGATGGCGCTTCCTCCTTCTAGTCAGGGTTTCAGACTTCGCGACTCCAAAGTACAAGAGTATCCTGTCCTCAGGACCTCTGAAACGTCGATCCTCGACTTTCTTTAGATCTCCGCCACGTGCCTCCTCAACCAGACGACTCCGATCTTTCCCAGGACCTTTACCATGGAGATTCCCGATCTCCTGTCATCGTGACTCCTGATATCATGAACGTCGATATCTCGACACCTTCAAGACTCACCTCTACGAACCTGTGCTCGGATCTATGAAATGGATGATCACATGACACGCGTCCTTCCTCAGATGGAAGGCTGTGATTCTTTCGCTGTTTCGGGACTTGAAATGTCCTGGCTTTCTCTACCTCAGGACCTCCGATTCCCCGAGTGCCGATATCCTGATGCCCGTCTCTCGTCGGGACTTCTTCCTAGAGTGGGAAGATTTAAACCCTGTGCACATCCTGTCCAATTTGACGACTGACAGGTATCTATGTGAACATCTGATGGTCCACAATCTCCCCTTCTTGTGTGCTCCTCCTATGCGTCTTCCTGGACATAGAAACCAACGGTCCAGATCTCTTCCTCCGCTAATCCAACGGCTGTTGTGCTCTCCTGAGCTTGTGCACTCCTTCTTCCCAGACTTGGGAGAATTTCAAAAGCCAAAAGGTTTCAACCTTTTCTCCCTTTCACCTCTACGAACTCCTCACTCTGAGTTCTCGCCAGCGTGTGTAAAAACGTTGTTCCTCCCAAACTTTTGGGAACTCTGGACTCCTCCAAAGAGTTCTTCAACCTCTGCACTCCTTTTAGCTACACTTTGTGCCTGAAAGCACTCACCCTCCTGAGCTTGTTCCTCCCGAATCCTCAAAGGATTACAATGTCTACACTTCAGTAGAGTCTTCATGCATGCACTGTGATATCTCTCTTGATATTCACACACGCTCAGACCCCTACGGGATTTTATCTTTCTTCCCTTCTCCCAAAGAAAGGAGAATGTAACGCCCTCCGGGTTCTCTATTTTCTCAAGAAACCTCTTGCTGAGCCTATCAGGGTGTTCAACAACCCTATGAAGATCCCTCAGTGGACTCTTCTTCAAATCACAAAACTCAATAAGAGTTATCTTCTCCTGTGTGCCTGTCTGCACACTGTCTCTATGCCCTCCTGGCAGAGTATCAAATCACAGAACTCAATAAGAGTTCTCTTCTCCTGTGTGCCTGTCTGCACATTGTCTCTATCCCTTCTTGGGAGAGTATCTTCCTCCAGAACTTCCAACAGTTCTGCCTCCTTCTCCTGTGCACCTATGCACTCACTCGATGCCTACTTGGCAGAGCTCTCAGAATCCTCAGTGATTCTGGTTCTTCTTTAAGAACTCACAACAGATTCCTCCAAATGCACCACTGTGCATATGCTCAATGCCCACTTGGCAGAGCTTTCACAGAACTCCTCAGAGCTTCTGTCTACAACTGTGTCTTCTCCCACTCAGCCTTGCCTACAAGGTGTTCAGCAACCTTGAGGTCTTCCTCTCTAGCTGTTGACTCCAGTTCTTGTGCCGCAACACGTCTTTGTCTGAACCCGCAGTGTCCAGAAATGCATCCTCTGTGCACGGCTATCAGAACCCACAGCGTTCTGTCACACCCTCCTGGTGTGAAGCCTCAAAGACCTTCACCTGAAATCAAAACAACCTGCAAATGCATGATAACCACATACATTCATAGCATACAATGGAACACTCATAGACATCCACATAACACACAGAAATGCAGGAAAAACTGCTCTTTTTGCATTAAATGGAAAATGCCTATATTTACAAAGTGTTCTTGAGAACGACCTCTAACAAGGTCTTGGCTCCCCTCTTCTGCTCTCTACCCATAGATTATCACACAACTACTCTACAACTCTTCTCACTTACTCAAAATGAGATACAAAATCTCTTTTACCTGAGGGGGCTCTTCCAGCGCTTCCCTCCAATCTACCTACCCTATTCAATTGCATTGAATGGGCTGTCTAGTCCACTATCGGATCTAGATCTCAGCCATATAGACTTTAATGGTTGATATTATCTACATCTTGCACAAAGGCAAAGCTCTGCAGCTCACCATCTTAAACATTAAATTACAATCAATTCAAGTTTAAATGAGGACTGCACCTCTCTCTTCATCTTTGAATGCATGCGCTCAACGTGGCTAGTTGGTTGGCTGGCTGATGTGGAGAGATGCTCCTGCATCATACTCCTCAGCTGCAAAATTCATGAGCTCCTACTCATGAGCTTCCCATCTCAGCTGTGGGAATCCTCCTGGATCCCAAATCATCCTCTGGAGTTGTTCATCCGCTCCATTCTGTTGATGCTTCTATTGCGTTGTTGCTGCTGCTGTTTCTCTACTCAGCCTCTCCTCACTGGTAGTCTCTATTGATCCCAACATCATTCTTCTGATGTCTTCTATCACTTCGTCCATCTCCTCCAGTGGCTGGCTCTGTTCATGCAGTCTCCTCAGCTGCAAAAATTTTCTGCAATTGGGTAGATCATCATGATCCCCCATGCTTTCCTCTTTATCAGCTTCCAACTTTACCTGTTGGATGTGTACACCCTCCACCTTCACCCTCTTTTCCAGGGTTTCAATTTGTCTCCACAGATCAACAAAACAATTGTTGTCTGCCTCTTCTTCTTCTTCTGCAAACTCCCCTGTTGCAGTCTTTTCAGTCTCCTGACCGAAAATACTGAGCCATTCCTCAGAATGATCATCATCCTCTTCTTCTTCTTCTGCTGTCATATTCATTGCTAGAGCTTCCTTAGCTTCCCGACTGAATGCATTGAGACACTCCTCTGAATGCTCATCTTCTTCATCGCCTTATTCTGCTTCTGCTTGGGTAGTCTCAAACACTTGCTCCAATTTCTCTTTGACAATTTCAGCCGATTGTTCTTCTGTTGTTGCTGCTCCCTCTGCAACATAGACTTCTGCCTCCTTTAGGGAAAATGGTAGGAATATTCCAATTCCCCCAATCATCATAAGGCTTCTCAGATCCTCCTCTTCTGTTAGCTACACATGCTGATCTAACTTCATCTCCGAGCTCATCTGCTCTGTCAACTCTTCTGGCTAATTCTGACTCACTTCTAAGTTCATGAGACCCACATATAGTCTCATCTGCTCATCCCTGCCCACCTGGCAATACGGGATGCTTTCACTGCCCTCCTGGTAGTCTTTGAGATCCCGCAGTGACCTCATTTCATTGCCCAGCTGGCAATGTGAAATTCCCTGGCTGTCCTCATGACAGTCCGTGAGATCCTCAGCTGATCTCAACTCGTTGCCCACCTGGCAAACTGGAATTTCCTCTCTGCCCTCCTGGCAGTTCTTGACATCCCCAACTGATCCCAATTCACCAAGATCTCTCCCATTTTTTGGTTTTCATACTTGAACCATCTCCTCAGGTCCATTGAGGTTTTCAGCATACCTCAACCACCCTCTCAACAGCCTACGCTGTCTTCTGACCATCAGCTCCTTGACTGGCCATTTTATCTTCGGCTCCTTCATGGGCCATTCGTATACCCATCTCGGCTTGGCCTTCTGTTGAATCCGCAGTTCAAGCTTTTCTATATCTACCCTTATTTCATAGAGCTCTTTATCCATTTCTGCAAGCTTTTCTGCCTTGCTCTTCTTCCCAGCATGCCTATGGTCTTCAGTAGCCATGGCACTATCCCTGTCTTCTCTCCTAGCAAACCTTCTACTGTCACTCTGCACTAAGAGTGTTTCCAGCTTCATCCTACAGTCTCCCTGACTGTCTTCTCGATTTCTACCTACTTGCAAACAATCACCACAGAGTCTCCATTGCTCTGTCTCCCTTTGCCTTCTCGCTTCATCTGAAATATACAAGTGAATTTCCTTCTCTGATACCACTTGACGCAGTGAGAGTGCACGACCACCTCCTCGTCGTGCCCCCTACTCACAGGATCGTTTTCATTCATTCATGAGTCGAAGTGGCTCTTTCGATTCCTCCATGGAATCTCTGCTAAAACCTAATCCATAGGTCCTTAATTCACCCACATGGCTTTTCTGCACTAAGCCATGATCTTCCCCAACTCAGTTTTGGGTTTTGGGGTTTCATGATCCCTGTCGTCAAGAGTTCCTTTCCTCTTGAACTCCCGAACTCTGAATCGCCGATGCGCTCCTTTCGGCCTTAGCCCCTCCTGGCTATGCCGTATTCCATGTGACCACTTTCCATAAGACCGTAGCCTTATGTCTTTCAGGATTCGGGGTTTCACGACTCTTGATGTCACGAACCTCTATCCTCGCAATCTCCCTATCTATCGATATGACACTTTACGTGTTAGTCCTCCTGGCTAATCTCTTGGCCCATATCACCATTATCCCCATGAACACACTCTTGCCTCTCTTCGGGGTTTTCGGACATTGCAATGCCGAAATGCATAAAACTTGTGCCCACGAGATTCCCGATATCCCGATGCATGATCTCCCGATGTGGCTCTCCTATCGGGTCTCCTCTTCCGAAGGCCTCGCTCGCTGGCATGCGTCCCCTCAAGATGGACAATCCTGATCGCCTCTCACGATTTTGCGGTTCCAATTGTCCTAGACACCTCGTCTCCAGGACTCACAAAATGTCGATCTCCGATGCGCCGATATACTGACAGTTGGCCCCTCGATGGTGCTTCCTCTTTCTGGTCAGGGTTTCAGACTTCATGACTCTGAAGTATAAGAGTATCCTGTCCTCAGGACCTCTGAAATGCTGATCCTCAACTTTCTTCAGATCTCCACCATGTGTCTCCTCATCCGGACAACTCCGATCTCTCCCAGGAGCTTTACCATGGAGATTCTCAATCTCCTGTCATCGTGACTCCTGATATCACGAACGTCGATATCCCTATGCCTTCGAGACTCACCTCTATGAACCCATGCCCAGATCTCTGAAATGGATGATCACACGACACGCGTCCTTCCTCAAACGGACGGTTGTGATTCTTTTGTTGTTTCAGGACTTGAAATTTCTCGGCTTTCTCGACCTCAGGACCTCTGATTCCCCAAGTGCCAATATCCCGATGCATGTCTCTCATCGGGACTTCTGCCTAGCATGGGAAGAGTTAAACCCCGTGCACCTCCTATCCAATATGACGACTGACACGTATCTGTGTGAACATCCGACGGTCCACAATCTCCCCTTCTTGTGCACTCCTCCTGTGTGTCTTCCTGGATGTAGAAACCAACGGTCTAGATCTCTTCCTCCATCGATCCGACAGCTACTTTTCTCTCCTGAGCTTGCGCACTCCTTCTTCCCAGACTTGGGAGAATTTCAAAAGCCAAAAGGTTTCAACCTTTTCTCCCTTTCACCTCTACGAACTCCTCACTCTGATTTCTCGCCAGCGTGTGTAAAAACGTTGTTCCTCCCGAAATTCTAGGAACTCTAGACTCCCCCAAAGAGTTCTTCAACCTTTGCACTCCTTGCATCCACACTCTGTGCCTGAAATCACTCTCCCTCCTGAGCTTGTTCCTCCCGAATCCTCAAAGGATTTTGATGTCTACGATTTAGTAGAGTCTTCACGCACGCACTGTGCTATCTCTCCTGAGCTTCTCACATGCTCAGACCCCTACGGGATTTTATCTTTCTTCCCTTCTCCCACAGAATGGAGAATGTAACCCCCTTCGGGCTCTCTGTTTGCTCAAGCAACCTCTTGTTGAGCCTATCAGGGTGTTAAGAAACCCTGTGAAGATCCCTCAGTGGACTCTTCCTCAAATCACATAACTCAATAAGAGTTCTCTTCTGCTATGTGCCTGTTTTCACATTGTCTCTATGCCCTCCTAACAGAGTATCAAATCACAGAACTCAATAAGAGTTCTCTTCTCCTGTGTGTCTGTCTGCACACTCTCTCTATGCCCACGTGGCAAAGTATCTTCCTCCATAACTTCCAACAGTTATGTCTCCTTCTCCTTTGCACCTCTGCACTCGCTCGATGCCTACTTAGCAGAGCTCTCAGAATCCTCAGTGATTCTGGTTCTTCTTTAAGAACTCACAGAAGAGTCCTCCAAATACACCACTGTGCATATGCTCAATGCCCACTTGGCAGATATTTCATAGAACTCCTCAAAGATTTTGTCTGCAACTGTGTCTTCTCCCACACAACCTTGCCTCCAAGGTGTTCTGCAACCTTGAGGTCTTCCTCTCTAGCTGTTGACTCCAGTTCTTGTGTCACAACACGTCTTTGTCTGAACCCGCAGTGTTTAGAAATGCATCCTCTGTGCATGGCTATCAGAACCCGCAGTGTTCTGTCACACCCTCCTGGTGTGAAGCCTCAAAGACCTTCACCTAAAATCAAAACAACCTACAAATGCATGATAATTGCATACATTCATAGAATACAATGGAACACTCACAGACATCCACATAACACACAGAAATGCAAGAAAAACTATTATTTTTGCATTAAATGGCAAATGCCTATATTTACAAAGTGTTCCTGAGCACGGCCTGTAACAAGGTTTCGGCTCCTCTCTTCTGCTCTCTACCCGCAGATTATCACACAACTACTCTACAACTCTTCTCACTTACTCAAAATGAGATACAAAATCTCTTTTACCTGAGGGGGCTCTTCGAGCGCTTCCCTCCAATCTACCTACCCTATTCAATTGCATTGAATGGGCTGTCTAGTCCACTATCAGATCTAGATCTCATCCATACAGACATTAATTTCTGATATTATCTACATCCTGCGCAAAGGCACGGCTCTGCAGCTCACCATCTTAAACATTAAATTACAATCAATTCAAGTTTAAATGAGGATTGTGCCTCTCTCTTCAGCTTTGAATGCACGCGCTCGATGTGGCTGGCTGGCTGGCTGGCTGACATGGAGAGATGCTCCTGCATCACCCAACGCCCATCATTTTATGTCACCAATAAATTTAATGGGTGATCGAATGGGTAGAGACCCAGGAAGGTGTCACTCTAACTCAGGGACCAGGCCTGGTATGTAAAAACAAAGGAGGTCTTCATCTAAATTTCGTCAATGAGTTGATTGTAAAGTGAGTAGGGGGAAGACTTGGTGAGATGAGTGAGCAAGACTGCCTCGGGCATCAGGCCTTTCAATAGCTTGAGGAAGAAAAGCTCAGAATACAAGATCCTCTTGGTTCTGAGTTTTAGGGAACTGAAGGGTGACTAGACTAGATCCTCCAATTCCAAATCATTCAGTGTTGAGAAAATACAAGAACTCATTAGAGACAATGCAACTATTACAGTGATCCAACCTACATCATCCTATAACAACGCAACTCAACTGGATCCTCCAATTCCGAGTGGTTCTAACACAATGTAAACAAAGAGATGGAAAGAAGATGGCATTCATAAGGCAAGAAGTCTCAAGTGCCAATACATAACCAGAGCAACCAGTTCTTCATTAAAACTTTACAATCGGAAGCCTAGCTCAACCATCGATCGATTACAAAATGGCAAAAATGCCTACATATACTCAAAACAAAACAACAACAGCGAAAATGAGACACTGCATTAAAAACATTGCGTCTACATGTCTTCTGGCAGTCTATGCATGCAAACTCTAGACGATCGTGCACTTATGACAGACGCAATCAGACTCCTGACTGTCCTGTAGATGATTTGACCTGCTTTTAACCCTTTGCTGAACTTTCCATTTATGGCGGAGACGATGTCTAACCACCTCCAACAACTTCAATAACTGCTTTCTTGGGATCGGTAAAAATCTTGGTCAATTCTACCTTCTGGGACATGGAGGTCTCCTCATGGTTCCACCTAGATCAGCTGAACGGTCTAATGGATAGGGCATGGAGGATCTAGCATGATTGGTGTGGAAAGGGGAAAGAGAGTGATCATGGAAACAACAGGGGTGAGACACATGGAAAGAAGAAGGGGTGAAGGTGACGGGATAAAGTGGTAATGGGGGAAACATTATTTATGGGAGGCTGACGTGGAAGGGAGTGGAATAGATGTCGAAGGTTGAGGAGGGGACAAAGGGAATGGGCCCTGTCACGTGGTTAAGTGGAGAATAGATGGCAGGGGAGAAAGTGGTACAGAAGGCGACACGATAGGAAAGACGCCCTACGTCAATACCCCATCATTCCGAACCCCCCCTTTATTAAAGGAAAAATGGCAGAGGGGGTCCGGAATCGCTCGAGCGTCGTTGATCTAGGCGCCTCGATCTTGATCATTTGAGAGATGCGTGCCCAATTCTAGACCCACCACCTTTTAAGGCAGAATGGCAAGGGGGATCCAAAATGAAACCTCAGCTGCAGATCTCGGTCGTTTGAGAGATGTGCGCCCAATTCTAGACCACCCCCCATTAAAGGTAGAATGGCGAGGGGGCTCCAGAATGAAACCTCAGTCGCAGATCTAGGCAGGCAGATCTCGGTCGTCTGAAACTGCCTTCTCATTAAAATGACGCGCCCACCCTCTAAACTTCGAAAAAATGGGTTTTCCGAATCTCTTTCTTTGCCCAAGGGGACGCTTCTTTCAGGAGAGCAACCCCTACATGATTATGTGCTAACATTAGGCTCCATGGGGGACGGCACGCCCCCTGCGGGATACCGAGGACTCTTTTGTAGCTTCAGTGCCTTGCTATTGGGCTATGGAGTCATTATTTAAAACTTAAAGATAAAATAAAAACAATATATACAACCATAGATGAGACATGTGCGGCTCAAGAAAAACATCTTTTCAGGAAATGCCCATTCATAGGGCCATTGAAAACTTCATGATCCTTCAAATCTCACAACCTATAGGTATTATTTGAAAATACTTCAGAGATTTTGAAGGGCTCGGCCCATAGGGCTTCAAATTTGTCGTGTTTTCCCTTGTCTTGTTTAGGACCATCCCATTTCAGCACCGGGTCTCCTATCTAAAACTCTTCCTTCTTGGCCTTTTTGTCAAAAGCCTGCTTTATCTTCTATTGATGGTCCTGGATTATGTTCGATACCTTCTCTCTGTCCCGCTGAACCTCTACCAGTTGATGAATTCTTCTGATCATATCATCAGGATCTTCTTGATAATTCTGGAAGAAATTTGCTACAAAAATGGATAGCTGAGAAGGGAAAACAACTTTTGCTCCATAAACCAATTGGAAAGGGGAGATGCCTATATATCTCTTTGTGGTAACTCGATCAGCTGATAGAGAAAATTTCAACTTTGAATCCCAGGCCTTTTTGTTGTCCTCCAATAGTCTTTTGATGATCCTTATCAGGCTTTTGTTGGAGGAATCTACTAAACCATTTCCCTGGGGATAGTATGGGGTGGAGTGAATCAGTCTGATTCTGAATTTCTCACAGAACTTGTCTAATGGATCAGCCTTGAAAGAGGCTGCGTTATCAGTGACAATTTTATTTGGGTAGCCGAATCTGGTGATGAGGTCTTCTAGGAATCCAATGATTACCTTGTGGGAAGCACTCCTGGTGGGAATAGCTTCTATCCACTTAGTAAATAAATCCATGGCAGTTAGGATCCATTTGTGTTGTCCACTAGAAGCAGGGTGGATTTCTCCAATAAAATCTAGGCCCCATTGCTAGAAAGGTCCCGAAACAACTACAGGCTTTAAAGGCAGAGATTTAAGTTGTTGCTTTCCTGAAAATCTTTGGCATTTGATGCAGGCTCTGACCTTTCTACATACATCAGTGAATAAGGTGGGCCAGTAATACCCAGCCCTGAGGATTTTTTAGGGTGTGGTCTTCCAGAAATGATGCCCTCCACATAGGCTACTATGAAGTTAAACAATGATCCTGTCAGCCTCCTATGGATCCATACATTTCAAAAGTACCCCTAGGGGGTCTTTCCAATACAAAACTTGATCGACAAGGCAATATCTGACTGCTTTGAGCTTCAGAGATCTTGCCTTGTTTCTTTGCAGGCCATCTGGAGCCCACAACTCTTGCAGAAAATATATGACATCCTTATACCAAGGACATCAAGCCAACGGGGGCTCTACTTGAGGGTCTACATCAGACAGTTGATCCTGCTAATTTTCTGAGCATTCATCGATGAAACCCACCCCCAAAGATTTGCAATTTTCTTCAGCCAACATCTTGGCTAAACCTTGACCTTTGATTAATTTGGTAGGCCTTATTTCCAACTCAAACTCAAGGATCTTGGCTATCCACTTACTCCTCCTCCCATCCATATCAGGTTGAATAAGAATGTCCTTAACAATGGTAGAGGGGACATAGGCAATGATCTTCGACTGTAGGACATAGGTTCTAAAGGCTTTGAGAGCCTTTACTAGGGCATAGGCCTGCTTCTCCATAATGGCATACCTAACCTTGGCATCCCTTAGGTCTCTACTAAAATATCCAATAGGCTGCTCTATTCCGACCTCGTTTGTCTTTAATAGAACAACAGCCATTGTGTTAGATGAGGCAAAGGATAAAATAAGGAAATCCTTTGAGTAATCGGGATTGATAAGCATAGGAACTTATGTCAAGGCCTTCTTTATATTCTCAAAGGAATTTTGAGATTCAAAGGTCCACCTCACTTCATTTCCCTTTCTCAACATGGATGTTATAAGCTTTACCACCTCAGCAAAGTTAGAAGCAACCCTCCTTAGAAAATTAATCTTACCAAGGAAAGACTGGACTTCTTTCCTAGATCTTGGGATTGCCAAGGCTTGGATTGCTTCAACTCTGCTAGGATCAATTTTGAATCCTTTTTTTGATACTATGTGGCCCAATAACCTTCCCTCCTTCATGGTGAACAGAGATTTTTTGGGATTCAATGAGAGGCCAAAAATCCTTCATTTCAGAAAAACTTTACTGAGATGACAACAGTGTTCTTTATCATATTTGGAAAAGACTGTTATGTCGTCTAGATAGATGACCACAAACTTATCCTTTTCCCCAATGAAATCTATGTCCATGGCTCGTTGAAACGTTGCCCCTGCATTCATCAAACCAAAATGCATTTTAGCATACATGAATGTGCCCCATGGAGTGGTAAATGTCGTCTTTTCCCTGTCCTCGGGCAGAACGGAGATTTGATTGTAGCCAAAGAAGCCATCAATCATGGAAATCCTAGATGCTCCTGTTACCCTCTGCAATATATGTTCCATCTTTGGTAAGGGGTAATTGTCCTTTCGTGAGCTCCTGTTTAGGTTTCTAAAAACTACACAGAGTCTAATTTCTCCACCCTTCTTCCTTACCGGGACCAAGTTGGCCACCCACTCTGAATATCTCAATGGAACGATGATCTGGGCATGTAGCATCTTCTTCACTTATCTCTCCGTGATAGGCAAAAACATAGGATTAATCTGTCTTAGCTTCTGCCTAAATGGCTTTGCCTCCTTTTTCAACGGGATTTTATGCTCAATGACAAAAGTGTCATAAGTTTTGAGATCTTCATAGGTCCAGGCGAAAACATCAGCAAACTCCCTCAATAGTTTATCATATTAAACCCTCTGTTCCTTCATCAAACTCCTTGACAATCTGACAAACTTGGGTTCATTCTCGATGCCAATGTTGCACTGAGTTGTATCAGCATCATCCTCTGAGATTTTCCCTTTCAGTGCCACATCATTCCTATCAAAAAGTCTTTCCAAAGGAACCAATCCCCTTGGAATATGATTGCTGGGCAGTTGCACAATGTCATGCTCTGCAATCTTACTCAGAAAATTACCACCATCGAGCTTTTCTTCAGAAACAGAGTCTTGGTCAATATGCATCTCTAAAAATTATTTGACAGTCTCCAAGAATCTTTTGATCTCAAGATAATCCTCGAACACCTTCCAATGTTTGACATTGTTAGGTATGGAGGGCATGTATTTTACTTCTACATTGTATCTGAACTTAGGTGGCAAGGGCACTTTGAAAATGATTGCTGATGTATCCAAGGAATCTACCACTGTGTTCTTCTCTCTTGGAACAAAATAAATATTAAATGATGAGAAGAAACTGTCGATTAGGTCCCATAACTCATTTTTGTAACTCCTGAGTCGAGGATGCTTGGCCTGATAAGAACTTCTGATCTGTTGGACTATCAATTCTGCATCCCTGAGCACTGCTACCTCCTGAATTCCCATTTCCTTTGCAGCTCTTAATCCTATACCAAGAGATTCATATTCTACCACATTGATGGTTGTTTCAAATTCTAGCTTGTATGATAGAGATATGGTTTCTTCAGTAGGTGACACAAAAAATACTCTAGCACCAACGCCTTCACTGGAAGAGGCTCCATCAAAAAACATTTTCCAGACAGAGGTGATGGGGGAAGAAAATTCACGAGAAGTGGTGGGCTACTTTCTTAGTTTTAGGAGAGGCTTGAGGGCATTAGTGAGTTGTAGTAGACTGGAACCTAAATCAGTATCAAGGGAAAATATAGGATGGTTGGAAATATTGGATTCATCACTGATTATATAGGCCAACTGGGCTTCTGTGTATAGTCTCCTATGTTCCCCTCTGAACACAGGAACAATAGCATAGGTTAGGTCCATCTGCAAAGTTACCCCCAATATTTTTATCCAATATCTTGATAACAACATACCAAACTTGGGGGGGACATCAACCACTACAATGTCCATAACCACACTTTTCATGGGCAATTGAAACAAGGTTACGACCAGGTCTTTGATGACTCCTGGGCATTGAACTTTCCTAGAGTCAAAGAAATAGAGGTCATGATAGGCTCTGGTGACTTCTAGTCCTAATTCTTCCATGACAGTTTTGGGAATGAGGTTGTGGCAAGCCCCTGAATCCATGAAACTATTGTGCAATACCTTGTCATGTATGTTCAAGGATGTGTAGAAGGGAGGGGATGAATAATTCTTGTCTTCTACCATAGGACCTAGAATGACTGTAGGATTTTCATCTTGCAAATTGATGGAGTCTGTGGGAAGGCATGAGGATTCAGACTGTAATATCTCGAAGAGGCGTTTTTTGAACACTTCATGTTTGATCAGTTCAGAGAGGGGCACAAGGATTCTAATTTTCTGAATTTCATGCTCAAAGTTAAAGGAAGATGTAAGATTTGGGATTTCTCTTACTTCAGGAACATGACTCTGGACCATTGGAGAGAGGGGTTGGGCCTTCTTACCTTCATTGTTGTCTGTTGCTTCATTAACAGGCTTCTCTGTTCTAGGGAATTGTTCAGGAACATCAGGTGCTCCTAGATTTTTCTTGGATCTCAGGTTATAACTTCTTTGGTTGTTGCTAGCCTTGTCTCCCTTGCTAAGCTCATTTAGCTGACTATCCATGAGAGATTCCTCGTATGCTGATTGAGTGAGATGAGGAAAAGGAGGAATTTCACCGAAGCAGTGGATTTCGAGATCAAGCTCATTTGTTTCCCCTTCTTCCTCATCAGTCACAAAATTATTTTGAAGAGGGGCCTGAATTTTCTGGTCTTCTCTATCTCTTCCTCTCTGGTCTCTTTGCATAGTTAGGGGAGCAATATTGTTTGGCCTCCTGAAGCTTCCTTTTTTTTTGGCATTTTGAGGATTTCTATATGCCTTATTTCCCTCCACCTTCATTTTCTCCATCTCTGCAGACAGAGACTTCACTATCTTGGTTAGTTCATCCACTTGAGGGTGAGGCACAGAGGTGCCAAAAGTTGAGGCTTCGGATCTTCCCTTTCTCCTATCTGCATCAGTCTTATTCCTCAGTCTGTCAACTGCCAATGCATTAGATTCCACCTCTATGGCCACATCTTGCATTTGAGCTAGGGAAGTAGCTCTTCTTTCTCTCAACAGAAGACAGAGGTCAGGGATGAATGCACTAGCATAAGAAATTTTGCTAGAGGCCTCTATGGGCTTTATCTCAGCAGGGATCTTATTATACATCTTATTGAATCTTTTGGAGAAATCTAAGACAGAATCTCCTCCCATTTTCTTCAAACACCTAAATTATGTCATGTAATATATGAAATCCTTCTTATCTCCCCACTGCCTCAGGAAAGCACTATCTAGATCTTCAATCCCAGTAATAAATCTGGGGGCCAATCTCCTAAACCACTTCCTCATCTCGTCGTCCAGGCTCTGGATGAAGACTCTCATCCAGACATCTTCATTTTCAATGTTCAGGTTGTCTGCATAACTATAGAAAGAAGTCAGGTTCTCTTCCGTAGTTATGTCCTCTTCCCCAGTGAACTTGGGCATATATTTCAGGTAATCTCCAGCAGGGAGACGATTCACAGGTTAAGGTAGGACTAAGGGGGCATATCTGGCAGCTACTATGGCATCCATTCTATTTAGAGGGGGATTAGCACCAGCCATAGGAACAATAGGTATGGGGGAACCAGGAGGAGATGAGGTTTGAAGTGGAAAGACAGGAGATAAACTTATTGAATGGGAGGGTAACTGCAACAAATATGGAGAATCGGCTTGCGGGCTCAAAGGCACAGAAACTCCCCTTCCCTTAACAACAGTAATAACAGGAGGGTGGGTAGTAAAACCTGGGGTAGGAGAATGTTCATAGGCGTTGGGTCTGAACTAGGGTATCACCTCAGGGGAGAGGGGAGTGAAAAGAGTTTCTCCTACTAATTGAAGATCAGGAGGAGAAAATCCAGTAGGAACACTCCTGAAATTTAGACTATGAAAAAATCAGACAGATGGTAATAAAACAGGACGAAATGAAGGGGTTGGAGTTTCTACAAAATCTTGAAAGTCACCAGAAATACATGTTTTAGCAGTAGAAGTACCGCCTTCAGAGTACTTTCCCTTTCTGATGATCCTCTCTGGGTTAGCTTCAGGTGGCGCTAATGGTAGTTGAGGAGTAGACCTTTTGTGTCTACCTCTAGAAGCCACGGCTGAAACAATGGAGTCGCTTATGGTTTGGAACCAGTGGGGTCGCCCAGCGGAGTCACCTCAGTGGAGTCGCCAGGTGCACAGTAGAAATATCAATAGTTCTGATATCTGATGCACCTTCAGAATCAGCTAATCGTTTTCATTCAATCCCGGGGAAAATATTCAACTTCGTCCCCGGCAACAGCGCCATAAATGTTAGGGTTAGAAGTCACTCCTGGATTGCGACAGGAGTAGAGCCCAATGCCCATCAGTTTATGTCATGAATAAATTTAATGCGTGATCGAATGGGTAGAGACCTAGGAAGGTATCACTCTAACTCAGGGACCAAGCCTAGTATGTAAAAACAAAGGAGGTCTTGATCTAACTTTCGTCAGTGATTTGATTGTAAAATGAGCAGGGGGAAGACTTGGTGAGATGAGTGAGAAAGACTGCCTTGGGCATCAGGCCTTTCAACAGCTTGAGGAAGAAAATATCAGAACACAAGATCCTCTTGGTTCTGAGTTTCGGGGAACTGAAGGGTGACTTGACTAGATCCTCCAATTCCAAATCATTCAATGTTGAGAAAATACAAGAACTGATTAGAGACAATGCAACTATTACAGTGATCCAACCTACATCATCCTATAACAGCGCAACTCGACTGGATCCTCCAATTCCAAGTTGTTCTAACACAGTGTAAACAAAGAGATGGAAAGAAGCTGACATTCATAAGGCAAGAAGTCTCAAGTCCCAATACATAACAAGAGCAACCAGTGCTTCATTAAAACTTTACAATCGAGAGCCTAGCTCAACCATCGATCGATTACAAAATGGAGAAAACACCTACATATACTCAAAACAAAACAACAACAGCGAAAACAAGACACCGCATTAAAAACATTGCGTCTCCATGTCTTATGGCAGTCTGGGCATGCAGACTCTGGACGATCGTGCACTTATGATAGAAGCAATCAGATTCCTGACTGTCATGCAAATGAGTTGACCTACTTTTAATCCTTTTCCGGACTTTCTGGCAGAGACGATGTCTAACCACCTCCAACAACTTCAATAACTACTTTCTTGGGATCATGAACAATCGTGGTCAATTCTGCCTTCTGAGACATGGAGGTCTCCTCATGGTGCCACCTGGATCAGCTGAATGGTCTAATGGATAGGGTGTGGAGGATCTGGCATGCTTGGCATGGAAAGGGGAAAGGGAGTGATCATTGAAACAACAGGGGTGAGACACATGGCAAGAAGAAGGGGCGAAGGTGACGGGACAAAGTGGTAATGGGGGACACATTATTTATGGGAGGCTGACATGGAAGGGAGCGGAACATATGTCGGAGGACGAGGAGGGGCCAAAGGGAACGAGCCCCGTCACATGGTTAATTAGAGAACATATGGCAAGGGAGAAAGCGGTACATAAGGCGACATGATAGGAAGGGGTCCCTACGTCAATACCCCACCATTCTGGACCCCCCTCCCCTTTATTAAAGGAAGAATGGCAGAGGGGGTCCGGAATCACTCAAGCATTGTTGATCTAGGCACCTCGATCATGACCATTTGAGAGATGAGCACCCAATTCCAGACTCCCCCCCGTTAAAGGCAGAATGGCAAGGGGGCTCCAGAATGAAACCTCAGCCACAGATCTAGGCGGGTAGATCTCGACCGTCTGAAACTGCCTGCTCATTAAAATGACGTGCCCACCCTCTAAACTTTGAAAAAAATGGGTTTTCCGAATCTCTTTCTTTTCCCAAGGGGATGCTTCTTTCAGGAGAGCAACCCCTAGATGATTATGTGCTAACAAAGTCAAAAGCTTGACTTTCTTATGGTCCCTAATGGTATTGCACATCCTTTTTTATCAAGTTTTGTAATGGCCTCACCATTTCCGAGAAACTCGGAACAAACCTTCTGACAAAATTTATCTGACCTAGAAAGGATTGCATAGATTTTTTGGAAGAGGGGGGAGGAAGTTTTGAAATGACTTGAGTTCTTTCAAGATCAATTATCATCCCTTCATTGGATACTATGAATCCAAGCAGCTTGCCTTGTTCCACTGCAAAGACATATTTTTTAGGATTTAGAGAGATGTCGTACTTATGACATCATTGTAAAACAGATCTCCAATGGGCTAAGTGATCTCCCTTATTCTTGGAGAAAACAATGACATCATCGAGATACACTACTACAGATTGATTGATTAGACCACGAAAAGTGATATCCATCACTCTCTGGAAAGTGGCACCAACATTTATAAGCCCAAAGTGAATCTTTCTATATGCATAGATACCCCATGGAGTACGAAAAGTGGTTTTCAGCTGGTCTGGGGGAGACATGAGGACCTGGTTGTACCCTGAAAAATTGTCTCGTACTGACAATCTTTTAGAACCGGATACTTGCTGGAGAATTTGTTCCATCGGAGGAACAGGGTAATTGTCTTTGTCAGATGCTCGGTTTAAGTTTCAAAAATCAACACAGAGTTGTATTTTTCCACTTTTCTTCCTCACAGGGACAAGGTTAGAAATCCACTGTGTGTGCCTTATCGGGAAAATTATCTTTGCATTCAATAGTTTGTTTAGTTCCTTCTTGACTATTGGTTCAAGTTTTGGGTGCATCTTTCTCAAATTTTGTTGAAAAGGTTGAGTCTGGGGTTTCATGGGGATGATGTGTTGTATAATGTTAGGTTCAAATGTTTTTAGATCATCATATTTCCAAGCAAAGACATCCTTAAATTCTTTAAAAAGTTTTATAAAGGCTGATTTCTCTTGCTCGGAACATCTCGTTCCCAAATTGATGCATTGTGGATTATCTTTAGTTCCTAGATTTACCTTTTCATGGGTCAAGGAAGAACTGTTTGTTTTACAATTTATCGATTTTCTGAATTTTTCATGCAAATCATAAAACTTTTCTAATCTTACCACAGATTTTGAGATAGAATTTACCAGATATGATGTTGATTCGGGAGACCTTGGGTCTAATATTACAGTAAAATTGTGGAGATATTCGTTGTGGGTGCCTTCATCGATAACCGCACCTCGAAAGGTGTCTTCCATGTGCAAGAAATTGATGATCTGTTGATCATCATCAAACACTCTCCAGTTAGTTATGTTGTCTGGGACTGATGATCTAAACAACAACTCAATAGAAAATGCATTCGGAGAAAGGCCTTCTTCGGGAAAAAGTTTGGAAGAAACATTAGCTAACAGGTCAGCATCAGAATTATTTAATCTTGGAATGGATTTAATGTTAAATGTGGAAAATTTGTGCATTAGATTCCATACCTCAACTTGATAAATTTTCAGGTGTGTTGATAGGAAATGAATGGAATTTCTTATCTATCTGACCATAATTTTTGAATCGTCGAATACCATTAAATTCTTTATTTTCAAATCTAGTGCCTTTCTGAGTTCTTGTAGAAGTGCCTCGTATTCAGTTGTGTTGTTTGTGCATTCAAATTCTAATCAGCAAGTGATCAAAGTTTTGTTACCTGCTGGGTCAATGAGCACACATCTTGCACCAGCTCCTTCTTTAGATTTGGATCCATCAAAGTAGAGAGACCATATGTGAGCATCATCAGCCGTATTAGACACATGAGGTAGAACTGTCGACTGTGTGCATGTCATGAGTTCCGGCTGTTGTTCTGGGTCAGTGATGATAGAATTTTTTGCCATGAAGTTACCGAAAAAGGTGTTCATTCCTTGCATTTTGGGTGAATTAGGAGAAGCAGTAAATGGTTCATTATCGTCATTTAAATAGGGCACGGTAAGCTTGAGGTAATGCTCATGATTGATCTTGATTATATTAGGCTTCCCATTCTCTAGTAGCCACAAATGGGACCAGTCTGTTGCAAATTAGCCATGCAATTGTTCGGACCAATCCCTGCTTAAAAATAAGCCATATGCTTCAGGGATGTCAATGACAATGATATCAATAATCTAGTGAACTTTAGGATTAAAGGATAACCTAATAAGGACATTTTTTAATTCACCTATCACTTTAATGTTGGTCCGATCAAGCTGAATAATTTTTAGAATGCAAGGTTGAACTTCAACATTGATTCTTTGGTAGACAGACCAGGGCATTACATTTGATGATGCGCCAGAATCTACCATGCAGTTATGTACATTCCTATTGAAAATTTCAAAAGTCAACAAAAAAGGTGGGAAATTTTTATGAGTATTAACAACATAACTTTGTTGTTTTTTAGTCGCAGTCCCTAGAATTATTTTATCTACATTTGTTACACTTTTTACAGCAAGGTCTCTTTTATCCAAGGGTTCTAGTGTTGTTTTAGAAGGGACCTTTTGAGGTGTTTTAGGGATGATTTTTGCTAGCTTCTTGTTGTTCATATTGTTTTTTTTTTTGTTTTCCACAATGTTCTGAAGAATCTTTTGTAGAAGAAAAGGAAATTTCAACAATTCATAAAAAGAAATATTATCTCTAAGTTTCTTAAGGTCTTCAATCAAATCGTATTCTAAACTTGGGGTTATTGAATTCTGTTTAGTTTCAATTTGTTTAAATTTTTTTTGGGGTGCATTAGTTCCAATTTCAGAAGAGGATTTATTCTAGGTTTTTCTTCTAGTATTGTAAGGATAAACCATTTCAAAATTGTCTTGAAAGATACAGTCGGAAAAATTCTCAAAGATATTGGGAGAGGATTCATCCTCTTCCACTGTTTCTTGTTCAACCACATCTTCAAAAATCTCAGGGGGAACTAAGTTATCATGTGCTTCAAAGATTGTTTGTATAGCATATTGTAGTCTTTCTAGGTAAGGCCTTCAGTATTTAAGTTGGGCCAGTTTGAGGGAAAAGGGTTTCTGAAAGGGGGTTTGTAAGATCCTTTGCTTGAAGAAGCTTCTTCAACTGATCTCCTTAAATCTATGACTTGATTTGACAATTTTTGGATGACGTTTTTATAAACTTTCCAAATCTGAACTCTCTGATTAAGTTTTGGTTTGGGGTGGTCTAGGAAGAATTTCTATTTTCTTCTTGGAAGATGGGGTAATCTCTGCCTCATTACTGATATTATCCTTTAGGCTTAGAATATCTTTCTCAATTTGGCTTGCCTCCTCGAAGGCTTCCAATAACGTTGCCTTCTTAGACCTTTTTACCCAAATTTCTATATTATGGTGTAGGGATTTGGTGCAGTATGTGACGATAAGATTTTCAGCAGGCATTGAATCAATGGGGATTCGATTCTTTAATGTTATAAAACTTTGATTAAAATCTTTTATTTTTTCCTTAGGGTTTATCTTTAAGTTGGATAGTTCCATGACTAAGACTTCGAATGATTTTTCATCTCCGAATTTATTGAGGAAACAAGACTTGAATTTATCCCAAGATACAATTGTGTGGGGTTGTTGGGAAAATTACCACATAGAGGCATTGCCTTCAAACATATACGGAAAAACTCTACATACTACATCTTTGTGTTCTACACTTCGGAGTCTAATGGCTAGAATGAATTTTTTTATGTGATCCTCGATGATTTGCTTAGAATCTGGATCGAATTTAGGGAGCCATTTCTCTAGATGTTTAGGAAAAGGATATTGGGGTCCAGGTATGGCCACATCATCTTGATCAAGCCAGGGCCTAGTGGGATTGTTTGGATTTTCCATGGGCATAGGTGGTGTTGGAGGCTGAGATGAAGAACTAGCTTCATCGGATGCCTCTTCTCCTGAAGAGGAAGGGGATGAAGGAGGTACTGAAGGTGGGATACCAAATCCTTCGACTGCAGGAGTGAGGATGTGATCTGGATCCATAGGATTTAGGAGAAGACCAGTGCCTTCAAGTTGTTCTCTGATATCAGAGAAATCTAGAGGTTGATTCAGTGGCTGACCTGGTTGTCTAATACGAGCCAAAGCACCATGTGTCCTTAGAAGTGAGTGACGAACAATTTCTTGTACGTTGGACCCTGGAGGGTTTGGTGTTATTGTCTCAGCGGTAATTTGTGGATTTTCGTTTGAGGTGGTTATTGTTTGAAAAGTAACATTGTCGTCAGAATGACTTCTTGTTACTACAAGGGAGTGGGTGTCTGGGGGAGGAGTCTTGCGACCTCCAGGTGCCATCAATCGTGTTTAGGCCCTCCTTCTAGCGCTATTTGTTGATGGGTGAAAGTGAACGTCCGTCAATTGGAAGAACGAGTATGGTCCGGGGTTGTCTAAATAACCCAAGTCGTTTGGTATAAATCATTCTGACGGGTTTAATGGCTCCATTGGCCAATCCAAAATTCCTAGAAGAAATAAATAGAAGAAATAAAAAGGCTAACTATTAAATAACCATTTAATATATATATGTACATAAGTATATATAACTATTGTAGATAGTATTTAAACAGAAAATCTGCCTATCTTATTTATGTGCATGATATACAAGTTGCAAGTTTTAATCTAAACTCACAAAAATCAATGTGAAGATGGTTTCTTTAACAAAAGCAGATAAAGAAAGCACATAAGATATTTTTTGTTTTCTCTTTATTAATCTAAACTAAAATAGAAAAATATACTATGAAACAAAAGTATGTGGACGGTCAAAGCCAGACCATATATTAGAGTTTTGAAGACAAACAAATGACAAAAAGAAATAAACTAACCTATTAATAATTTAATTGGCATGCAACCAAACATTTGTATGATCATAGAATGTCCATCCAGCCTGTCCAAGAGATAAACCTACAATGAACCTTGAAATTGTTCGGAATAAATGCAAAACAGTATATTGACTAATGAATTTTAATAAAAGAATGATGAGATGCAAATAATCGTTGTAATATTTGTGATTGCAAGCAATTACATTTAAGATAAATCTAACTATAACAACATTGTTTTAATCATTCAACAAAATTAAAGAAAAATCTTATCATTTGGGTTGAACGAATGATCACTCTTTTCAATATCTGAAGCATCAAAATGTGGACGATATTTTAAAGAAATTATATGAATGCCATAATAAATTGTAAAGACTAAATCTATCAACAACTATTGATTTATCAGGATAAACAAACCATAAACAAAAACAACATTTACAGAGAGCTAAAGACGAAATGTAAATATATGTTCTGTCCAAATTTGTGAATAAATTGTCCACCTTCATCCCCAGGCCAAGATGCCATGATTACAAAAATTGCAAGTATTTAAAGAGTTTAGAAAAGCTAAATGTCTTATCTTGTGGGATAAGATTAAATCTCCAAAATGATTTGTTCATTGCAAAATAGAGGGCAATATAACCACTCCATATCACACTGTATCTCTTAAAACTATAAAAATTTTGTTCTTGTTTACACAAAAAATGAGCCAAAGATATGGCTAATAAGCCCAAAAATTCTTCATATCATTTGGTCACCATAGACTGCCAAATATCCTGAAAGAAAAGGATGAAATAAAGAAATTTAGATATAAATTTAACCAATATCTTCCAAATTTCGAATAAGAATAGACTTGCTACAGAATCTCTTGATTTTGTAGCTAGTCTATTTTAGCAACGAAATATAATTTATTCTATAAACAAAAAAAGTAATAAAATAGAAACACAATTTAAGATAAAAACAAATCTTTACCTTCAACTGAAAACTCAATTTGATTCACAGGATCTCAGAATTAGCCACTGTTGTTACACTCTCAACATTCTTTACTATTATGTTCCTAGTCATTTTCAAATGCTTGCCTTGCCTTTGAACGGTGGAATTTAGCCTATGATTTTCATCTTTTAGCAAGTCTACCTGAATAGTGAGGGTTTTGATTTGTGATTGTAGAATAGGTATGTCTGTATAATATTTATCGATCCAAAATAGACAAATTTCACACCATGAATCTGTGATAGCCGTTTGAGATTATCCACGGTCGTGTGTCGGAATGTCTCCACTGTTGCGTATGGGTTTATTATCAACATTGATACCTAGAAATCCTTGATTGTGCTTCAGGAAGGGTGTCAAATTATCTACGAAATTATAAGCCTGGTCAAGATCTAGTTTGAGGCAAGGAGGGTCTTCTTCGGCCAAGAATCTCTCGATATCAGAATCAGAGCTTGCATGGATCTTGATCATTTTTATTGAGGTCACATGAGAGTTTGTTTTATTTCATAGTTTTCTTGAGATTAACCTACTTTCCCTTTTATTTTTAAACCCTATACCCATGTCACCTTTAGACAGTTTGTATGAAGGCTTGTTTGCGTTCTTAGCAGAGGCGTTAGGATAGGCGTGTTGTTCATGGCTATGCAATTCTAAGGTTGTCTGCTCAGCATCTTTTTGGTCAGGTATAGGTTCACTGAGGGTGGTCGTAACACATGCTTCTATAGATGAAGGAACCGCTTTGTCAGTGGCAGGGACTATGGTTTCTTCCATCATGGGTTTATCAACCTCTACAGTATTGGATGTAACAAAACCATTTGGAGTTAGGAAGGCGTTCCAATCATCATTTTGTAACTTCAATTGATGAACCAATAGTATCTTTATCAAACCGTGATGAAATAGGATGGAATTTAAAATTTGTTTCTTATACCTTTTCGCCATTTTATACAAACTTCTCCATAGATAATAGGGCATATTTAACTGAAACCCGATGAAATTCATCAACAAACATATGTGATATAGGAAAACAAGACCAAAAAGATGCTCGCATGTCATGAATTGTCTCGGGATTTCTAGAAAACCATGCCACCAGGTTTTCAACAAGGACACAGACATACCTTTATCACAGCAGTTGATTTTCCTAAAGGTGAAGAACAGGCTCCATGGTACCTCCTCGACCTTGGAATTTTTAAACCATTTATGCCCACTCAATGGAAGGCCCATTGCTTGACCTAAAAGTTCCTCTGTGACCTCAACCTGAATGTCTCCTACCTTGGCTCGATAGCCATCAAAAGAAAGGGTAAATTCCTGAGCGGTTCGCAAGTTAAAACCCTGAAATTTCTCAAGAAATTCAAGCCATCCTTAACCCTTAAGATCCTCCCTTACATCATCACATAGGAGTAGGGCTTGCAAGCCATTGGGTTCAATCCTGATGACCGGGGCCATGAGGATTCGAAAGGCAGACAGAAAAACACAGTGAGTATGGAAGGTTTCTAGGAGAAGACCAGAGCGAGATTTCAGACCCAAAACTCATCAATACCCTAGCGCGTATGAACAAAGGTTCTGCAATACAAAATGAAAGGCATTTTGCAAAATGAATGCTAGGAGTACATGCAAAACCCGAGACTTAGCTCGAAATTATGGGCTTATCGTTGTCAGAATGCCACCTCCCACAGGGTATAGGCCACGACCAGGTTCATTAAAAATTTATCACTGCGCAACAAGGTGGAGTTGGTTTCTAAAGTTTAGGAGAGGAAAATGTTTTTGAACCAAAGTGTAGTGACAAGGATAGGCATGACCAAGAGACAAAAAAATATATATCATAGTTTAAATTTAATGGATCCTTGGTGTTTCAAATAACAATTCAAAGCACACTTCACACTTGAGGAGCTAATTTAAAGCAATAAACAAGATAGCAGAAAACAAATACATTTATTAACAAAAACTGTAGAGGCATCTACCTTTCATAAACTTTAGATAAAGCGGTAATACAATCATAGGTTTTAATGCTTCATTCATGCTTTCATTCATGAACGAAGCATGAAAACGAAAACACTAGGAATAACTCAAACATCATATTCGCAGTTTCAAAAATTGCTTATGAAAAACAATAATCATATGACCCCAGGTAGGAAGCTACATAATTTATTATTTTATGCTTTAAAAAGTTGAAAATATGTAAGGTTTCCAACACATTTCAGACCCTAAACTCTGGAGGCTATTCACAGAAATTAGTAAGGTATCTGTGGTAAAAATTTCAGCTTCTGGGTCATCTTAAATTTGTAGATACACCCTGTGTAAGATAAGGTATCTAACTAGTCTCAAGAAGGTGTTCAAGGTAAAACAATCATAACTTCTTCCTAGAGTATCCAAATTGCATGGGACTAGTTTCATTGGATCGTGGACAGTTTGTAGTATGTCTGGTATGAGTTTTAGATTTTTATATCAATTATTTTGTGTGGGCATGCTATACAAGTGAGATCTCATGGAAAGGCCAAAAATCGGCAAGTTGTGGGGAAGTTACCATAAATTCCACTTGGCACATCCAATTTTGATCAGACCTATGGCATTGCAGAGAAGAAATATCAGAGAACTACATAAATAATGTTTCATACCCAGAAGGGCCAAAACTTGGGAGATACAATAGAATAAATATTGTCTAGTAGAACCACCTCAAAATCAAGGTTCAAAAGTGATACTTGGCCAACATTCCACGAAAAAGGGGAACTTCTACACCAAATAAGCCTCCAAACAATCCTACTTGGACTCTTGATGAAGGTGAAGAAATGTGTAGGGACATAAATGATTTACAAAGGAAGATAGTAACAAAAGATGAACTACAAGAGATGGAAGCTAAGTTGGAGGCAAAGATGGATGGTTTAAAAGAGGATATCATGGAAGTATTGAAAAATTTCATAACAGAGAAGACGCCTGAAAGTGAAAATGCATCCCATGAAATTCATGATGACGACACAAGGAAGGTGAATCAAGAATGGAGAAACTCCAACTTTGGGTTGAAGACCAACTGAGTTCCTAAGATCGATATGAGAAAGTATGATGGCAAGGACCCAATCACATGGATACTTCAAATGGAGCAATTCTTTGATCTACATAATGTGCCACATACACAAAAGGTACGAATTACTTCTTTATATTTAGAACCCAATCAATTTGTATGGTATTGATGGATTTGTTCTCGCAAATCACTCGTCACTTGGACAATTTTCATGGAATAAATTATAGAACACTATGAGGATACAAGGAGCAATACCTTCTTTAGCCAATTGATAAATCTCAAGAAAAAAGGTTCAGTTACTGAGCACATTGAGAACTTCCAAATATTGAATATAAAGG
>SNQJ01S0114961.1:13155-28131 GCA_010110895.2 Picea sitchensis
AAAAAATAAATATAAACATCAATTGAAATAATCATGCCTCATAATAACAGACACTTGTATTTCCCAAAAATTTTCAAATATGATGTAATTTTTCTTCAAAATAATAATAATATCAGTTGTCCAAAAATAATATGTGACTCAAAGTCAAACTAATGTTAGCATGAAAAAAAAATAAAGACATAAATCATATTTTTTGTGTGAAGTTGTTTGTCTCTGTCCACTTCCTTCTGACATTGTCTCTTTGTGTTTGATCAAATTTGCATTATCATATTTCTTCTCTTCACCCTTCGATATCTCTGGGTGCATGTCATCAAAGGTGATCTTTCTCACACCATATTCAATTCTAAGTGGAGAGGATTTGATGGTGTAGGAAGATGTTTTAGAGGAGTCTGAAATCACTGATATGGCATGATGCTTTTCTCTACTTGGTTGTGGCTCAATAGCAAGGGATTTGTAATTTTTCAAGACTTGAGGGGAATGCACATGTTAAGAAACTAAAGCAACTGGTTGAACTGGTAGTAAAGGAGGTGGAAGGAGAGGTATTGACATGGTTGGAAAATTACCAACACCAAAAGGGGGTTGACCGTTGCATTGTTCTAGACATCGTTGGTTGGAGGATAAGGTTGTACATGTGGTTGATCAGGGATATCGACGATACTTGCATGAGGATGGATACCATTATGCTAAAAATGGGGTCTAATTGGTGGCTGAGGGGGATTAAAACATGGATGTCCCATGAGGTTCAAGTAACCAGTCTAAACTAGATGATTAAATTCCTCATAGTTTGCATCAAAGTGTACTGAAAATATCACCCTCTTGTTTCTACATCTCTTCCAACAGGAATTTGTCTCTCTTCCCATGTTTCCCCTATTACCTTTGTTGTTGGATCGGTTATTGCCTTTGCTGAAAAAAATCATATATATACATCCATTTCCAAATTAGTACATACATATAAGACACAACATATTAAACACCTAATACAATTTGTCAGCATGATTAGATTTGGCTTTGAGGGTAACAAAACCGTGCAACACAAAAGGGAGATGAACAAGAAAAATGATACAGGGATATCAACACAACTTCTAC
This sequence comes from Picea sitchensis, assembly GCA_010110895.2. Lineage (NCBI taxonomy): Eukaryota > Viridiplantae > Streptophyta > Pinopsida > Pinales > Pinaceae > Picea > Picea sitchensis. The sequence goes on from SNQJ01S0114961.1 coordinate 14,242, forward strand.
AAACACCAAACTCTTCTCTAAAATATGAAATTTGATCTAAATATCTTCACTTGCACATACCAATTTATTTTCAAAATATGAATAGGGAAATGTATGGAGAAGGAGATTTGTATGGCTGGGAGTATGATAAAAGAGGAATATCTCACAAAAAGTGATAATATGACAAAAATGCATGATAAATTGTTCAAATTAAATCATTAGAACTATGCATGTATATTTTTCTCATAAAACTAATCATCCTTCATACCATTCCCAATCATATGCATCTTTTGTAAATAATCCTCAAATTCTTCTAATCATTAATCATGCTGCTCACTTCTTTCTATCAATTTGGAAGTCATTTTTGTTTCATCTTTTAATTATATAGACATAGAACAAATTGGAAAAATGGAATTTATGAGAACGATTGGGAAGTATTATAGCTTATGAAAAATTATATGTATGAGGGAAACATGAAAATCTATATAACAATCCTTTAAAACATATGAACTAAACCAATTCTCTTTCTTATGCCATCCAACATATCAATCATTACAAGTAACATGTTTATCATTCCATCATAACTGAACACATTCATATTGTGTCTCCAATATGAGATTTAATTATTTTCAATACTCATACTCTTGTATTCTCAAAGTAATCTTTAAGAGAGTTAATACAATAACAATAATCAATGAAGACCAGAGTGTTATATCATGCTCACCATAAATGACTGCATTTATCCTTTTTCAATTCAATCCAAATAGTTTGAAATATGTCATCACATAACCACATCCATATGCGCATAAAAAATCAACTAAGTCTAAGACTCCTTAAGCCAAAAACCATTTAAATCAAGAAAGTGAGGCCAACTTGAATGGAAAAGATATCGAGCATCATGCACTTAAATAGATACGAGTTAGAGTTTGTTGATTCCCTAGGTTAAATATTAGTTTCAATTGTAAATATAATGGGATTGGGTCTGTTTATAGTCAACACTTTATTCATAAATTACCATCAACACGTGACTGATAATATTGCATATTCAAACCAATATTTTCCAATAGACCATCATGAGGCTTAAGGGCCAACACCCATATTGCATACAGGTTCAAATTTTATTTGGCCAGGGACAAGACTTAAAACAACAACTCTGTCAATTTAAATAAATACAATCAAAGGAACAAAACCACATGCACAAAAAACAAATAAGGATGCACTGACCCAATTTCATGCACTTAAATGAAGAAATGGGTTAAATCCCATTGGATTCAAAACAATAATGGGTTCACACCATTTTTTTTTAAATTATGACTGGAATTGCAACCAAATTCGATAGGTGTTTCAAACAAAATTTAAATAGGCAGTAACTCATACCAAATCCCATAACTGGAATTCGGTTAATCCAGGTGTACTTTTTTGTTGAAGAAATAAAGTAGAGTCATCAACCAAACTATATGAATTTTAAAATCGATGAAAATGACTTCAATACTATAGGCTTTATCACAAAAATGAGCTCGAGTCACTTTTATTTTAAAAATGTAAATAAAAATATAGTCGGTCTTAATAAAGACAGGTTGAAATTCACCCAAAACATGGTTTATTGAACTCATGCTCAAAACCCACGTTGTTTATCCATGAAGCTATAATGGATTATTTTTATTCATTTCCAAGATCATCATAGACCTTGTAACTATTTAGAAAGAATCAAGTTTCAAACACTGCTCTATTTGCATGAGAACCAGGAATAGACCCAAATCATTTTCTACCTTTAAGAACTTTTTTGAACAATCATAACAAATGGAAAGTGAGAGTACGAGGATAGAAAGATAGAGCTTCAATGAATTCTTAGCAAATAACCAGATTCTCCTTTATTTTCTTCAAGAAATGACAGAGTAGGGAAACAAAACATTTTCATGTACACAATATGTCAACCAAAGCCAAAACTTAAACAATGTAAGAACAAATTCTTTGCAAGAGATGTAAGATAAGTTGTGAGTTCATACCTTATCAAAACAATCTCTTATACCAATGCAGAGGGCCAAGGGTGGTTATAGAAACTACTAGGAGCGAGGGTTTAGAATAGCCAATAGAGATCAAGCTCTCTCAACAACTAGAACAAAATGAAATGAACCTTGAAAACCTTCAAACAAACAAGGTGATGAACGTGGCATTGTGGAGTAAATTCCCATGTATCGTTGTATTAAATGCATGGTCAACTCCATAACTAGTGCAAATAGAATATCATAAATCACATACCATAACAAATGGCACATCAACTAATTGTGAGTTCAAAAAAATGCCATGTGAGCACCAACCCACAAGACACATCAACCAATTAATTATAAATTTCAATTCGAGCTTGTCACTTCACATAACTTGTCATATTTCCATCCATATACGTAGATAGGGTTTGATCATTATCATTGTCAATCAATGCATTGTATCATGTGACCAACATATCATATGAAACCAACCCAAACTTATACCATGCAACCATAAACTTATATGCCACATTTTGTTAATCCTAATTTGAATCCTTTTGAAACTGTAAACCATGCACCATGTATATAATATATGTCAAATAAAACCCATGATAATAACCAAACCTTATAGCATGAGTAACATGTGTATGTGCCAAACAAATTCTAATTTGATTTGAGTCTTTTTCCCATAGCATAATATTTATTGCCACATAGAACCCAAATCTTTTGACATAATTAACAATGAATTTTATAGCAAGGTGACTTATGTATGCATGAGGAAACCACATAATGTATATAGAACATAAAACTTTCCTTTTTTGTAACCAATTTTGTGTTTCAATTGCATGAGTAAAATGATTCTAACCCCTTCTGTATGTGTGACCATGTCTAGTGTAGATCCCATAGCTCTCTTTTGATAAGTGCAATGTCGTCAAAGTGAAAATAAGAAGCAACCATCACTACATATAAAGATGAAATGTATCATGGTGCCAAGACTAAACTTGGCTTTGGAACCTTAATCATTACACCTCTGAAGCAGATATGTATATATACAAAGAGAAATGATTGAAAATTAGTATCCACGGGTTTTCTTAAAGGGGACCCCATCTACTAATTAAATATATCATAGTCTAATAAATAGGCCTCACAATCCTTTGCGGGTTCTTATAACAAGTGACAAAATTTTGAGTCAACATATGGTGACTCCACAAGGCAGTTGAATTCCTGATTGAATGGAACTCAGAATTTTCTTTTTTGTTTTGTTTTAGAACTAGAAATCAAGTTTGTTGGTGATTTCTTATTCTAATGTAATTCAATAAAAATTTTGTAAAAAAATTCCGATATGCTCTTGAATGAATCACTCATGAAGGGTAGCATGGGAAACAAGAAGAGGGAACATGATATAATCTCCATGTCTTAGTAAGACAGTCTATAGGTTGAACAAAAACTACAAAAGCAGTGTTGCAGACTGAACATCACTCATTTAACTCTGTTGTTTGTTTTCTTTTAGAAAAGGCTAATGCCAAAATTTTCAATTAAATGATCATACAATCAACTTGATTGATCTAGTTTCGACTCAAAAATAAAAATCAAAACAAAAAAACAAAATTCAATAACTAAAAATAAAGATAAAAGAAAATTAAAACTATATAAGGAAAAAATCGAAATGTTTCAAATGTGAACCATTAGTCGTATCTGAAAACAATCGCTCGTCTGTGTCTTTTAACAAATAGTAATTATTACCAACAACAGAATTTATTATATATGAAACCAACCATAGCTTCTGAAATTTGTATGCTTGTAACAGCCTCCTCGTTACAACCACAATGCTGATAACAGGTGCAATTTTTTTTTTTTTTTTAAAGTGTGTGCGTGCGTGTAGGAGGGGAAACAGACACACTGGACTCTACGTCGCCACCCGACGACTAACAAGACACAACCACGATGATCAAAACAAGAAGACGCAAGGCACACAACAAGTAACTGCAAGCAAATACTACCCAAGACAAAGGCGCCCCACAATATCTTCAACAATAAACGACATACTGGGTTAGGTACCGTACGAACACAGAAGGAAGAATCCGTAGTAGTAGGTCTTACTATTTCTGCACAGGAAAGCAGGGCATTTAATCTTAGTTCTCTGCTCTGGAGAGAGAGAAGGTCAGATAGGCTCCTGGCNATGTCAGAAATGTCATCATCAAATCATCAAATCAATGAAACATCACAGTAAATATATCAACCCCAAAAGCACACTCCTTGACTCAGTCCGGAGTCCAAGGGGGTTCTACCGATGCCTCTGCATCCTCAAGGTCAAGAACCCTGGACACTCAATAAAACAGGGTCAACAACACCTGTGTCAATCAAAACTAGTAATACATCATGTCATTTGTCAATCACATCATAATAAAGTATAAATGGTTTAACATCACAAAAGTCCAGATCACTTGCGAGCAAGTGTCCTCAAAAAATAAGTTTTCTCAGTGCGCCAGAGCGGGATGTTACAATGCTTACCTTTGTCAGCATGAGAGAATTAATTAGTCACAAAAGTGGTTGATTTTTCTCTTTTATCAAAATATTTTTTGAAAAATTGCTGCCTCTTCTTAAGATTTCCAAGAGCAAAGTTCCTTTGTTCTTCTAGAGCCAACAGGGAATTAATCCTTTGAGGGATGTCTATAGAGTTCAACATCCTGCAATGCTAATATAAGGGAAGCCAAGTCAAGTTCCACAAGAATTTTATCTTCTTGACCATATAATAGTTGGAAAGGAGTATGGCTAGTACTAGTTTTAATGGTGGTTCAGTCTGCTCATAGGGACTAGGTGAGTAATGTGTGTCATTGACAAAGTCTATCATTTATGATATTCTTTAAAATTTTGACCAGATTTTCTTTGTAGTCTCAAATTTTCCATTTCCTTGTGGATAGTAAGTAGAGGAGGTAACATGTTTCACCTAGAATTTATTAAGAAATTGGTTAAAATTTCCAAATATAGAAGTTGTTCCATTAATAGAAATGATTTCTATCGGAAGACCAAAACAAGAAAATATATTAGACTCCAAGAATGAAATTACCTTTCATCATGTGCATGTTTCAGTGGTACAACTTTATTCCACTTAGTGAAGTAGTTTGTTGCTATTAGGATAAAGATATGTCCAGTAGAAGATGAAGGGTTAATAGGACCAATGAAATCTAATCCCCACTTATAAAAATGGAAATCAAGAAGGAATGGCAGTGAGGGAATGTCAGAGGAATTTTATTTTCCAGCAAAATTTTGACATTCATCACAAGCCTGTGCAAATTTATAAGAATATTTAAATATTGAAGGGCCAATAATAATGAGTTCTCAAGATTTTGTGTGCAATGGATTTTGTAGCAAAATGACCACCGATGTGAATACTTGAGTCTACTGATCCATGAATTTCCTTTAAGATATTTTGGGATGCTATATTATCTATACAATGTAATATCAATCCATCAACATTTCTATGGAAAAGAGAAGTACCCAATATTAGATATTTGGAAGTTTCAAGATGAACCCTCCTACATTCATGGTATTCAATATTATCAAGACATTTCTGAAATTGAAAATAATAGATAATGTCCTGGTACCAAGAATGTTATGCTAAATCAATATTTTCATGTTCAACAAGAAAAAGTGAAGACAAAACATCCTCATCATTTTCAAGGAAACATCTGGTTTGGGATGTTGAGGCCGGTGTAAGGCTAGATCCCATCCCTTGATTGCATTAGAAGTTGTTATCGTGAAATCATGTTCTTTTATCTTAGAAAGACAATATGCAATCTTTATTAAGAGATGAGTTTGAGAAAGAAAAAAAATTACTATAGGCAAAGAGACTTTTACCTGGTTGTGCTTGCCCAAGATAAAATGGAGAAAAGTTTCAATAACTTTACAAGAGCATAAGTATGTTTTTCAATCAATATGTATTTAAATTCATCATTTGAGAAGCTTTGGATTATGTAATATATTTTTTGGTCATTACTTTGATAATCTTTATGAAGAAGAATAGAAGATATGTTTTCTTCAGTGGCATTAGTATACATAATGAAATCTTTTTCAAAATTTGGTTTCGCCAAAATTGGGGCATAACTTATTGCTCTCTTGATTTATACAAAAGCCTTTTCGGTATCATCATTCCATGAGAATGGTCGATCTTTTCTTAACATATTGTGGATCGGTTTAATCATTCTATCGAAATCAGGAGTAAATCTTCTAATAAAATTTATTTTACCCATAAGAGATTGTATTTCTTTTTTATAAGAAGGGGCTTGAAGATTCTAGATTGTGATAACTCTCTCGGGATAAATAATAATTCCTAAATTAGAAACAATATGAACAAGAAGTTTACCTTGTGTGACATCAAATATAGATTTCATAGGATTCAAGGACATTTTGTAATGTCCCCATTTTTGGGTTCTATTGCCTTGCATTTAGACATGACTTTTGGTGTTTGTGTCACCTTGATCAGAGGGGTAATTTGATATTACCAGTGAGATTAGAGGGTTTAGAGGAGTTATATGATGTCCAAACAAGTATTTTTATCATCACTCATCATTGGGATCACTCTTGCGTATTCATTTTTTGTTTCTAAATCATTTTGATCGTTCCCATAATTTGAGAGTGATATTGAACATCATTTAATTGATTTCACTAAGGTTATTATTTTAATTAAATTATTAAGGGGGACACCTAAGTGTAATATCTCATTAGAACTGGGATGAAAATTTGTAAATGTTGTTATGATGAAAAGTGACTTCCAGTGCCCAAAAATGTTTTAAAATGAAATAAATCACTTTTTGGAGTTAAAAGGGTGTTATAAAGTGACTTTGGGGAAATATTAAAGATAAATTAAAAAATCACTTTTATATTATTCAATTAAGAAGAAAAAAGGTAAAAAGGGTATAAAGGATNAAATGTTTTAAAATGAAATAAATCACTTTTTGGAGTTAAAAGGGTGTTATAAAGTGACTTTGGGGAAATATTAAAGATAAATTAAAAAATCACTTTTATATTATTCAATTAAGAAGAAAAAAGGTAAAAAGGGTATAAAGGATAATTAGAATCTCATTCTCTCACTATGCATGATAATTTATCAAATTTGGATTTTGGAAAGCTCTTGTAACTTTTGGGGATTTGGGGCTAGAAACCCTTGAGAAAATTGGTTTCAGTGGTGAAACAAATCCACCCTAGATAGTCAAAGGGAGATATCACACATATCTCTCATTGGATTCATTGTGGAGGAGGAAGAATCATCATTTTTCTGTTGTTGTGGAGGCCAAACCCTCATCTTCATCTCGTGATAGTTTGAGAGGAGGAACCCATCTTGTATTCATATTGGGGGGTCAAGGGAATATTGAACCACCACATATTAGTTCGTATGGATTTTAGGAGAATCCATACCTTCATTATCATCTTGTGGATCTCAACAGTGGTCCGTGATAGTCATGGCAACTCTTGGCAGTTAAGAAGAGGGTCATACTTTATAACAACATCTTGTGGGGAATTGATAAAGTATTGTATCATCCATTGTTGGCTGTATCATCTACTGTTGATTACTCACATGTTATAAAGTTGAATAACCAGACTGCAATCATTGAGTTATTTTTTTTCATGGTGTGTCGAAAGGGGTCGATCCAGTGTCTAGACTATTGCTACAACCAAGTTATTTACATATATGGGAAAGTGAATAAAACCCATTGTATTTGTTGCCATGTTTTGCTGCTAGTGATGTCCAGAAAGGGGATTGATCCATTACCTTGAATGCTTCCCAAGCATGATTGTATACATGTCAACAATAATTAATAAATATGATTTGTAAGTGATGTGTTTTACTGTTGTTTCCACATATTGCATGAGTTTGTCATCTATCCCAATAAATGTAATGGTTTTCTTTTCATGTTGAATGCAATAGAATTCTATTTGCTTCCAAAACTTTGTGAAAACATGATGAAACTATTTTCAAGTCATGAAGGGCATGTTATCAAATTATTTTCCAAAAGTCTTAAACCAACAATAATCATTAAAACACATCAACAGTCTTAAAGGAGGACCTTACAATGATATGTTGTGAACTATTTAATGAAATATCTAAACCATAAAGCACTTAAACACATCAGAAGTAAACCCAAAAATATATCGACATTCTAAGAGGGAATTCCATGGTGGTATTTGAGCATATTGTGCAACTATTTGACAAAAGTACTGAACTAAATACGTACAAAAATCATAACAACAGTGAGGGGGAATCTTACACATTCCAAATTTTTTGCAACGTAAGAAAATTTTTCTAAGATGATCAAAGTGATCTTTTTGGTTTCTAAAATAGAAAGTTAAATCATCAAGATAGATTTGAATAATTTTACCGATAAAATCATCAAAGGCTATCTACATAGCCATTTGAAAATTAGCACCCGTATTTATTAGATCAAAAGACATTCTTTCATATGCAAAGGTGCCCCAATGAGTGGTGAATGTGGTTTTGTATTTATCATCCCTCTTGACTTTGATCTAATTATAACTTGAAAAACCATCAAGAAGGGACATCATTTGTAACCCTGCCACTTGTTGCAAAATTAATTCCATATTTGGAAGAGGAAAATCATCTTTTACACTTTCCCTATTTAAAGCACGAAAATCAACACATAATCTGATATCAATATTTTTCTTCCATACCGGGACAAGGTTAGATACCTACTAAGACTACTTTACAGGAAAGATAATGTGAGTATTAATCAAATTTTCAACTTCCTTTCTAATGGTAGCTTCCAAGGAAGGATTGATGGCTTTATGTCTTTTCCTAACTAGTTTTTCTTCTTCCTTGATAGGAATAGCATGTTGAATAACATTAGGATCAAAACCACGAAGATCTTCATATGACCAAGAAAATACATCTTTGAATTCATGCAATATCTCCATGAATTTATGTTTTTCCTTTTGTAAACATTGGGCTCCAATTGTCAATATATTTGGATAATCCCAAGTCCCAATATTCACTGAAACAATACTACCAATTTTTCTTTTTGACTCCTCTTTATATTTCTTTTTCCCAACATCACTAGTTGAGAATGAGCTCTCTAGAGGAGTCAATCATTTAGGAAACTTATTGTCTTCCAAATATATAATTTCCTTTCATTTAATAGGCTCATTCTCCAAGAAAACACAAATACTTTCATCATAAGGAAAAACTTTCCATGATTCTACATTATCAAGAAAATGTGGACGATATAAATACATAAATGTACAATCAGGCATTTGAGGTAGAAATTGTAGTGTAGGACTAGCTGCAAAAATAACTATCCTATCAACCATTGATTCCATGTCTCTCATAATATAAGTGATGTTAAAAGATAAGAAATTTGAGACTAGATACCATACTTCATGTGTATACCTTTTAAGCAGCTTGTTTGAGGGGGTGTAGATTCTTCTAATCAAATTCACAACAAGTTTAAAATCCTAAAAAATAGTAAGATGTTAGCAACCAATATTGAAATAATTTTCAATACCAAGGATCAAGGCTTCAAATTCTATGACATTGTTTGTGCCAACAAATTCTAATCTATAAGAAAATTTGTGAATCTTTCCAACAAGAGAATACAATATCATGCCTGATCCATTTCTCTCAATTTAACATGCACCATCAAAATGCATGTTCCAAATTCCATCCTCAGGATACAGAGGGGGGTTGATATAATTACTATCTTCCTCAAGAAAATTGGAGTATACACCCATTTCTTCCTCAATATAGTTTACATGAGGTTGCAACAAACTTTCAATATAAGGAAAGATTTGTCCCTCCCTGAGAAAAAATATTTTTTTTCCATTCTTGGGAAGGTACATGTGTGACCCATCTAATGAAATGTATCCACCATTTAATTCCCTCCATTCTCTTCCCAAAATGATGGAATAATTACTGACTGGCCAACATGTCTATCGCTTGTATATTACAAATGGTTCTTATTTCTGGGTGAGCACAAAAAAATAAAGTCGTGTCTTTGATTTCACCAATTGTAACTTGTTGTTGACTATCATAATACATCATGCTCTTTGAATTATAATTTTTACATGAAAGACCCAACTCTTGCATGATGATCTTAGACATGCCATTCAAACCTGACCCACCATCAATTAGGAAACAATGGACAATTTTGTCCATTATCTTTACAGATACATAGAAGGGGGGATTTTTAACATAACTCCTAGGATTATATACACCTACTTTATTTATGTACATTCCTTCTTCACTTTTCTCTTCATATAAACTAGCATTTGTGGGAGTTTTACCTTCCATATTTGGTTTTATTGTAGCTAGTTGTTTTAAAATATTGTACTTAGAATAATAAGGAGAAGAAGTTGAGACCTATTGACTTTGTGCACCCTTAGTAACCTGAGGATTGGTTTGTTGAGAGGATGAGCTTGGGGAAAAATTAGTCTTGGGAGGACCACCCCTACCTTTGTTTGCATAAGATTTATTTCTCGTGTCAAACATCATAAAATCCTCTTCTAGAGCCCAATCTAAGGTAGCAATAGTTGTATAAGATGTTTTGCCAAATATTCGATCTCTTACACTATTTTTGACCTCACAAGTGCTCTCATCATGATTATGTTCACAAAAATTGCACCAAGATCTTGAAAGAATAGCCTTTGGAGGATAATTGTTAGGATGAAAATTATTTGGGTGATTACTAAAAGTAGCACGGGAATAAGTTTTGACTCGGGTAGACGTAGAGGTCACCCATTTTCTCTCAAAAGAAATCATTTGATTACACATATCTTGTACCAACTATAACACAGTTGACATATCATTCTCCTTAATATAGTTTTCAACTAGAAGACTTGTCCTAGACAATTGTTCCTCAAATTTAAAGAATGTTTGTAATGCAGATCCTAGACTATCAACATTATTTTCCTCAAGCCTATGTTGATAGGAAGTAGGTAAATTATTATTGTAATTCATTAATGCAACAAGATTACGAGGTTTGATGATTTCAGGGATCCGATTATAAAATTTGGTGAAAAATAGATTGAAAAATTAATAGTTTCACCCTTGTTATAGAAAATATTATTATAGTCTTTAAGAAAATATGTTAGACTTTGAGGTTGTCCATAGGTAGACTTAAACCAATATGAAAATTCATCCCAAGTTCAGAAGAGATTGAGTGGTAATTCAAAGAAGTCGTTCATAGCCTTCCCTTCCAATGAGTTGGCAAAGAGTCGCATACATGATGTTCATCGATTCATATAGTGCTATTACCAGAGAAATTAGGAAAATGGTCCTGGAATTTAGGAAGACGAGTTGAGGATGGAGCCAAATCAAGAGGGGAAGACACATGTTAGGGATTATCATTTACATCTTCTTTAAATTTGAATAAACTAAATTGTTTAATGACCTTGGTTGGATTTGTAGTTCATAAAAAAAGATTGTAATGATTGAACATGCTTCCTATTAGAGAAGAAGTTGAATCTTACAAAGTAGCAGAACCACTAGTACTACCAGAACCATCGAATTAAGTCATTGTGGGTTGCGTGGGAGGAAAGGATATTGAAATTATTGTTACTTCCAAAGAATAATTTGAAAAAGATCTTCTGAGTTTAGGTTGAAAATTCTCTAAAATTTATTTTTTCCTTCCTATTTCAAGGTGAGGATCAAATTTAGGTGATCGACCTCTTAAACATCTTGATAGATGAGATTGAGTGGAAATAATACAACAAATTACTAAGGAGGAATATTCTAATATTTCCTTTGAAGGCTTCTCTTTGATCCTGAAATTCAATATCACATGCAATAGCTTCCTAAGAATTCTCAAGTTCTTCATAGGTATGGGCAGTTTCAAGAATAAAATAAAAAATACTAGATGCAATGCTTCTTTGATAAGAAAAATTTAAGTTAGGTTGTTTTTGGGTAGGAAAAGTCATTAATCAAAATAATAAAAATCAGAATATACAAAAAGAACTAGAGAGTAAAATATCACTCCTGAGTATGGTCACAAAATAAATGTTGAGGTGAGAAATGGAAAGGTCTCACTCAAGCATTTTTGAATCTCACTAGGCTAGGTGAGATAGGCGAGAATGTTACCTTGGGATTATAGTTTGTTCAAAATTATCAGCCATCCCTCAAGAAATATGTTTTTAGGCTTGATGTTATTATCAAGTTGTATATTTTTGCTAAGAAAAATGTAAAAAGTGTTTATATAAAGTTTATGAAAATTTAAATGAATAAATAAAGATTGCATACATTTGAAAATAAGTAACCACAAGTCTCAATTGAGAAGAAACCATATTTTTATTAATGATGACTTTTATGAGTTACAACCAAATTCCTCTTTACAAACCCCTACAAAGATATGGACCAAAATTAGACTTAGAAGTCTAGGATGGTATTTAAAATCATACAGAGACAACTGATGTCAAAAATAAAAAGACCAAGGATGAAATAAATTGAATCAATCCAAGCCACACGCTCATCAAGTCTCGACTCTGCAAAATAGTCTTAATAAGAACTGAAAATGAATTTAGAAATTCTAATCAAACTAAAGAGACTGCCAAGATAAATTAATGACCTTATGGAGCATGTCAAAATTCTATGCTTCTTATTCCTTTCTTCTTTTCCACCTTTAGAGTAATCTTGTTTTCAACAAGAGGACTCATCTCTCATGAAAAAAAATGAAAGAATGAATATCATAAATATCACTTGAAACAAGAGAAAACCTTATCAGAAGTCTCTCTCTCTCTCTAATTTTGCATGTCCTCCTTTCCCTTCCTTTATTCCTTTTATTCTCCAAGAGGTGTGTGTGTGTGTGTGTGTGTGTGTATATATATAACTAATAGGTGGGGCCCCTTTGTATGGATTTATTTGTTTAATTTTGCAATCATTCCCTTGTTCCTCCATAATCATAATCATGCATAATTCACACATTATCATAAAAAATAAACACAAACAACAATTAAAATAATCATGCCTCATAATAATAGACACTTGTATCTCCCAAAAATTTTCAAGCATGATATAAGTTTTCTTCGTAATAATAATAATATCAACTATCCAAAAAAATGTGCATTAAAGTCAAACTGATGTCAACATGAAAATAAAATAAATTCAGAAATCATATTTTTTGTGTGAAGTTGTCTATCTATGTCCACTTCCTTCTGACACTACTGCTTTGTGTTTGATCAAATCTGCATTAGCAGATTTCTTCTCTTCACCCTTTGATATATCCTAGTCCATGTCATCAAAGGTGATCTTTCTCACACCATATTCAAGTATAAGTGGTAAGGATTTGATGGTGTTTGCATATGTTTCAGAGGAGTTTGAACTGAATGATATGGCATGTTGCTTTCCCCTAACTAGTTGTGGCTCAATACCAAGGGATTTGTAATTTTTTAGGAGTTGAGGGGAATGCACATGTAAAGAAAATAAAGAAACCATCTGAACTGATAGTAAAGGAGGTGGAGGATGGAGAGGCAATTACATCATTGGCAAATTACCAACACCATAATGGGGGTTGACTGGTGAATTGTTCCAACCATCGTTAATTGGAATATGAGGTTGTACATGTGGTTGATTAAAGATATCAACGATACTCGTGTGGGGTTGAAGATCATTATGATGGAAAGGGAGTCTGTAACGAACCGCCTCGTTACGCCAACCGTTCGAGTGATATGTGCAATTTTTTTTTTTTTTTTTAAAGTGTGTGTGTGCGTATGTACAAGGAGACAACTACAGTTTACTCAACTCTGCGTCGCCACTTGACGACGATGCGACGCAACTAGGATGAACATAAGAATATGACCAGGACGCACGACACGCAACCACAGGCATAAATGATGATCACATGACAAGTCAAACTGACTTATAAAGATGACTGACCTCCCGCCCGTCCTACCCTGCAAGGTTAGGACCTCCAAGACACATAAT
>SNQJ01S0114962.1:28132-49431 GCA_010110895.2 Picea sitchensis
GTCCATCCAAAGTCTCACTGACCACAGCCTTGTCGATTTGAGCAGACTCTAGATTAGCAAAGACATTTATAGATAGAAAGGCTTGCCAATTATCGCCACTAAGATTTAAATGGTGGACGATAATGAGTTTAATTAAGCCGTGATGAAAAAGGCTGCTATCAGCCTTCTCACATTTGAATCACTTCGACATCTTGTAAAGACTACGCAAGAAGTAGTGCGGCATGTTCAAAGGATAACCCATGAAAATCATCAATAACCGGAGGTGATACAGGAATACCAAGCCATACCGACCTTCAAAAGTCACAAACTGTTTAAAAATTACCAAAAGATCGTGCAACCTGGGTTTGAGGGTAGATATAGGCATACATTTATCACAAGACGCAACCTTTCATGATACGAATAGTAAAGGCCAAGGCACCTCGTCGACTTTGGATTTTTTAAACCATCGTTGGCCTGTAGCTGCCAGTCCTATAGCATAGCTTATGAATTCCTCATTGAGCTCGAGTTGTATGTCACCGACTTTAGCCCTACACCCATCAAAGGTGAGGGAGAATTGTTGGGCAACCGAAAGGTTGAATCCCTCGAACCTCTGTATAAACACCAGTCAACCATTGTTTTCTAAATCCTTATGGGAATTATCGAATAGTAACAGAGTTTGGACACCGTTTGGCTCTATGTGCACCACTGGTGCCATAGACAGGAGCACACGGTGAGCAAGGTGATAAGTCTAGGGTTTGAACAGAGTATACGTAGGGGGAAAACGCTCACAAGCTTACCCGAAAACACCAGAGGTGACCTGGGATAGGGGAAAAGCATTAATGACCAAATGTGCGAAGGTAGTGGAGCTAGTTCAGCCCATGAAAAACAGTCATTTCCCATAGTACAACCGTCGGCGTACATAGCGTTTCAAATCACTATTATATATGTTAAAAACCATGCCAATTAAACAATCAATGAAATCTATGGTAAGTCGACCACACATTTGCATCGGCAATAGTATTAGCATAGTTTTAAAACCAACATAATGATTCGAAATCAACACCAAGGGTTCGATTATATGAAATATGTGTTGTATGAAATGATTTATACCAAGGGTCTAATCATAACACCAATGTGTTTCCATGAAACCAATGTGTCAAAGAAATCGATGAAAGAACTTAGAAATCAAACCACCAATGCATCACAAACTCGATCAAACATCAAGCCACCAATAAATCAATGATTGCATCACAATCTCAAGAAAGCATATCAACAATTAAAGAATGCCAAATGAATAAGGATCTTGGAGTCGTGTCAACTGTATAATGATAATTAAATCGGAAACGCAATGAGCTTATAGACAAGAGCAATCATTACAATTCAGTGATGTTTTTATTATGACTTCGAAATTAAAGTTTTCATGCTTACAGTCGTGAAAACGAAAACAAACGTAAGTGTGAAATAATAGTGTCCTTTTTATTCAAAGATTGTGATGAAAATCAAGGGTTGCAAAACATTGGTGTAGGCATCTTATAAGGACAGTATAAAAATGTGAATTGGCTGCCAACACCACCTACCCAGGTGACCGTGACTAGAAGTCGTGGCTGTGACCACTCGCCTAACCAAAAGGCACTTTGCAACTTCGAGTGTCAGGTTTTTTCATATGAGCCAACCCCAACTCTTTGAATACTGAAATCCTGACTTGGAGCCTAGTGTGTTCTAGATCCTCTTTTACCCTTCACTAATGTGACCTCCAGCTATGACCCGGGGCCAATCTCACGGGATCTTTGTAACTTTGTGTGTCAAGTATTTTCATATGATCCAACCTTGACTCTCCCAACTTCTGAACTCTCGAACTAGAGCCTAGAGAGTGCTAGCTCCTTCCCTTAACCTTCATCAATGTGACCCTCGCTATGACCTGGGCCCAATCTCTCGAGCACTTCACGACTTTGCGCTTTGCGTTGTCAGAAGATTTATTGTCTCTCTTCTTCTGACTCCCGAACTTGCGCTCGCGTCAGATCGATGGTCAACAATCCCTGTGATCCGATGATTATGCCCTCCTCCTTCTCGAATCGATACTTCGCGTCTCACAAAATTCTTCGGGACCAAATCAACGGTCCATATATCCTCATTCTCCAATGGTTGAGATTTCCTTCGTGAACTTGGGACTTCATGTGTCACGAAGTTGCAGGACTCCTCACCTATCTTCTCCCGATATCCGAACTCATGAGTTTCTTGGGACCAAATAAATGGTCCACACTTTCCTTCGATCAACGGTTGTGATCCTTTCATGAACTTGGACTTTGCGAGATTTATTACCCTGTGCACTTCCAAAGGGTTAAATCCTGTGCACTTACCTCTTGGTCAGGCGGCCCAGATTCACCTGTCCTCCAATCCAACGATCTCATATCTCTCCTAATCCTACAGTGGCGATCGCTCCTAAATTCTAAGGGGACGGTCACAATCCTTCGAACCCCTATAGAGGATCTATGATGTTCTGTCTCCTGCATATWTTCTGCAACGCCATTCCTCCTGATCTTTTCAAATTCACAGTCARATTTTGATCTCGACCATGAGACTCTGACCAATAGACCTGGCCCATAYCGTCCCGATGTTTCAACCARAAKCTCTGATACCAAACTRTAACATACCCATCCAACCACAGGACGGGGTATTCTACTTGCAAGCCCACCCTTGGACTTCATTCTCATATTGATACCTTCTTTATTTATTAAGGATGCATAAAACAACAAAATTAATGACATGCATAGAAATATCCAACAACCATGCATATTCTAAAGATTCAATTAACGATAATTAAATATACATTAGAAAAACATTCATACACAGATAATAATATCACAATAGAGAGAATTTGTATTTATGAAATATGACACCAACTGGCTGTAGACCAAGGACGTTCCACCCAACCATAGACACTACTACTCCAAATCTCAACAATAGTGTCACCCCCGAGCCAGGGCTATGAATCCACAAGGATGGTTCCTGAGTGTTACTTGGTTTTCCCAAACCAATTATCACTAATGTTCTCACAGGATCTTCATCACCCACAACAATCCAAGTACCCAGCTCTCTTCTACCCAGCTTGCACCACCTGAGAGAATGTACCTCCACCTTTCTCTGCCACGCAGTCCCTCAGGCAGCTCTTCTCCTTATTCGGGTCTCCAACGCAACTGTTCCAGAATATCAATGTTGGAACTATTAGGACATGCTTCTATGAGAAACGTTGGACACATGCCACTGCATCTGATACATGAAGGCCTCAAGGCATGAATGGATCACACCAACGACCATTACAGCCAACTATCCCATGGCTAATTCTCCATCAGTTCAGTCCCCTTTCCCGAGACCAAGACTCAAGTGAGGATGGATGGAGGAGGTAGGAAAATGCATGGGAGTGCGTGAGGGAAATAATGGGGTAACACAAATGTGACAGAGAGGATGAGCGAATGACCAACCCCACAATCGGACGAGGGGCAGGTTTAATTATTTCATGTGGAAATCAAGAACCTCCTGGCCTCCCAAAGAAGCTCACATAACTGATCCCCTCCCTTAGGAAAAAAGTTAATTAACGTAGGAGTAAACATTTAGCCTCCCAAGCCCCCTTTCTTGTGAAATCATATCCCCCTATAACTCTAGTACTTGTCCATCTAGCAGCCAGCGATGTGTTTATTATTAATGATGATCGAAAAAATACATTTATTGGGCATACTGGCCCTTTAATAATTTTTTGGGCACTCAGACCTCTCAACATTGTAACAATACATTATTTAAAATGGGGGGTTCAAAACCTGGGGTGTTACAAGACTCATAAAAAACATAGCGTCTCCACACATATGGCTGGCCCAAGAGAACATCACAGACATCCAATCGGGAAACATCACATAATACCTCATACTTGAAGGGCTGGATGCCATATGACAATCGGTATTGTTGGCTGACTCGAATATGTCATCCTTGGAGAACCGACCTAATGTTGTATGGTTGCGGGTGTGGTGTTTTTTACAATCCCAACTATTTGACAACCTCTACTAAGATGAGCTTCTTCTGGCTTATGCTATCAACAATAAAATGCAGCAGGGTCCCCTTCACCCACATCTGTGAATGAAAAGGTGCTCACCCTCTTCAGGATCTGTTGGTTTTTCTGGTTGAATTGTTGTGGTCACGACAATAGCAGTGGGTCTGCGTCAATGGTTTTCCCTTTACCTTTATTTTCATAATCATATTCTGTGTCAGGGTTTGTCTCCTTATCTTTGATCTCGTCAACAAATGACTGTTTTGAGCGACATTCATCGGTGTTGTGCCAGGGGATTTTGTGTAAATCGCACCATTTTCCGATGTCCTTATTTGTCTTCCCATGACCCTTCTTTTCCAGTTCCTTAGACTGATTTTCAGGAGACTGTTTGTTAGGTTCGTCTTTGTCATACTTTGGTTGTCACAGATTTGCAGACCCAAACTCTCGTTTGTTCTGGTGCCCAAATTTCTACTCTCTTTTAACAGCATATAGATAATCCGCATCGAGTGATGAGATATCAAAAAAATCCATTTTAGTTTGGATGTATCTATGTAGATCCCCACGGTATTTTAGAACCAAATGTCATTTGGAGTCTTTGATACCCATCTTGGTGCACAAGGTATGGAAGGTATTGGTGAAATTTGGAACTGCTTGGCCCCTCTTTTTCCGCAATGTGGTCCATCTCATGTACTTGTCCTCATAGTTGCCAACAGGGTAATACTTCTCCTTTTACCGCATCCAAAAATAAATCCCAAGTGGGATCGACCCCATATATTCTAGACTCCTCTGTGGAACTTTTCTCCTAGTAATTTTCCCACCAATGTTTGACATGGGGGAGAGATTTAAGGAGTGAGAAGGTGATCTTTTCCCTATCGGACAAATTATGAATAGAGAAATAACCTTCTAACAAATTTAACCATTTTTGTAGGGAATCCACATCTATCTGATCTTCCAAAGTGGTTGTTTGATGAAGATTCACATGTTTCTATCGGCAGGCATTGAAGGACATGGGAAAAATTCTCCATCATTTCATCCCTCGGTCGGGTGAGAGATTTCTCAAGCAACAGACTGATAGAATCGTTTGATCCATCGTTTTTATTTTCTTCCACCATGGAGGGTTTCTTGGGCATGCAAGAGTGATTCTCGTCAAGCGAGACAAGCTTGAGACCCAACTTTCTATATTCGGACCTTGTCGGGGACATGCACTGAAACAAAAAGAAATCAAGAGCAGCCTCCTCTGATACCACTGATCCAGATTATTTTGGACATGAAATTAAAGAGGAGATATAATAAATAAATGCATAGAGATATTGCAAATATCCAATAATATAACAGAAATGTATCAGAGATGCAACCATAAACACAGATATACAGTAATACATTATTTCTATTAATGAAATAAATATACAGAGACTGTAAAAATACAAAGTGAAAGACTCGCTAGAATGGTGGCAGCTTATCTCTTAGAAGAGATGTGAAAGCCACTCACTTTCGCAAGAAGATGATTACAATGAGGCTCTGAAGGCCTTTTTACAATAAACAAGAATGCCAAAAATCCTAGACATCCAAAAACCTAACCCTAGGAGATGAAGCATCAAAAGTCATGTGGGCCCCGTTTGGGTAAGTTAGTACATCAACTTCTCGGGGTCGTAATTTTTGCATACAATCTTCGTTTTAGGAACATGATAGCCCATTGGAAAGGTATCGTCGAGGATATTAATTTTGGAGGACATATCAAAGGAACTTCCATATTTCTCCCCGTTTTCCCAAAAACATATTTTAGGGCCTCAAAATGGCCCCGAAAGTTAAAAACTACTAAATATAGTAAATTACCAAAATTGCCAAAAAATTGTTTTGAGCTAGTTGGAAAAGGTGGATGGCCACCGATATCCACCTGGATCAATCCTCCCTCCTTAGGAAGAAATGGTATCCATTGTGTTGAGTTCCCAAGGGAGCTGAAAAAATGTTTGCTAAATCTGAATCTTGGTGAGTTGCTTGCCTTGTTGGAGACATTGCGCTGCTCAATTTGTGGAAGTTTGTCACAAACCTGTTGAGGTTTAGGCTGTTCAAAAAGTAAAGCTACACGCAAGGATAGTGTGCATAAGGAATCTGTCCACTTTTCTGCAACCTTTTCGACCTGCTTCTGTTGGATAGAAGGTGCTTGGGGCGAGGCTGTAGTGGTTGCAGTGTCCTTATGTTGCCATTTTTAATAGATTGTGAAGAAACTGAATTTTGTAGTATGAGATACTACCTTGTGGCACTCTTTAGGTGGAAAAATAGTCGGAACTACCTATGGTATTATATAGAGATGACCCCCTAGATAAACAATGACACTGCGGGGTCGAGACTCATAAACAACATGGTGTCTCCACATATATGGCTAGCCCAAGAGAAAATCACAGACATCTAGTGGGGAAACATCACATAATACCTCATCCTTGAAGGGTTGGATGCCTTATGACAGTTGGCACTGCTATCTG
The DNA here is from genome assembly GCA_010110895.2 of Picea sitchensis. Classification (NCBI taxonomy): domain Eukaryota; kingdom Viridiplantae; phylum Streptophyta; class Pinopsida; order Pinales; family Pinaceae; genus Picea; species Picea sitchensis. The sequence continues at coordinate 34,628 of SNQJ01S0114962.1, forward strand.
ACATGAATATCTCATCCTTGGCGAAGCCACATGATGTTGTATGGCTGCGGGTGTGGTGTTGTCAACAATCCCAACTGTTTGACGACCTCTGCTGAGATAAGGTTCTTCTGGCTTCCGCTATGAAGAATAAAATGCAGTGGGGTCCCCTTCACCCACATCTATGAATGAAAAAGGTCAACCCCCTCTTCAGGATTTGTTGGTTCTTCTGGTTGAATTTTTGTGGTCGCAACAATAGTAGTGGGGTCTGTGTCAATGATCAGTCCTTTACGAGTATTTTCATAATCAGATTATGAATCAAGGTTCGTCTCCTTGTCTTTGATCTTGGCCATCAATGACTATTTTGAGTGACATTCATCAGTGTTGTTCCAGGGGATTTTGTGGAAATCGCACCATTTTTCGGTGTCCTTCTTTGTCTTCCCGTAACCCTTCTTTTCATGTGTCTTGGACTGGTTTTCAAGAGACTGGTTTTGAGGGTCGTCTTTGTCATAGTTTTGTTGTTGCAGATTTGTAGATGTGAACTCCCGTTTGTTCTGGTGCTTAATTTTTTTCTCTTTTAACAACATATCGATAAGCCGCACCGAGTGATGAGATATCGAGAAAATACATTTCAGTTTGGATGTATCTGTGTAGAGCCCCATGGTATTTCAGAACCAAATTTCATTTGGAGTCTTTGATACCCAGCTTAGTGTGCAAGGTATGGACAGTAATGGTGAAATCCAGAACTTCTTGGCCCCTCTCGTTCTGTAGTGTGGTCCATCTCATGTATTGGTCCTCATAGTTGCCAATAGGGTAATATTGTTCCTTTACCGCATCCACAAAAAAATCCCAAGCGGGATCGGCCCCATATATTCTAGACTCCTCTCTGGAATTTTTCTCCTAGTAAGTTTCCCACTAATGTTTGACATGGGGGAGAGATTTAAGGAGTGTGAAGGTGATCTTTTCCCTGTAGGAAAAATAATGAACAGAGAAATAACCTTCTAACAGATTTAACCATTTGTCTAGGGAATCCGCATCTAACTGAACTTCAAATACAGGAATATCAAAATTAACCTATACCTTGAAAGGAGAGGTGCTTCCAAAGTGGTTGTTTGATGAATATGCATCTGTTGCTATTGGCACGTGTTGAAGGATGTGGGAAATATTCTCCATCATTTCGTCCCTCTGTCACATGAGAGCTTTCTCAAGCAACAGATTGATAGAATCGTCTGCTCCGTCGTTTTTATTTTCTTCCGCCATGGAGGGTTTCTTGGGTGTGGGAGAGAAATTGTCTTCAAGAAATACAAGCTCAAGACCCAACTCGATATACTCGGACCTCGTCGGGGACATGCACTGAAAAAAAAATGATCAAGAGCAACCTGCTCTGATACCACTGATCCAGATTATTTTTGGCACGAAACGAAATCGTACATATAATAAAGAAATGCATAGAGATATCGTGGATATCCAATAAAATAACAGAAATGTATCAAAGATGCAACCATAAACACATAGATACAATAATACATGATTTCTATTAATGAAATAAATGTACAGAGATTGTAAAAATACAGAGTGAAAGACTCGCTAGAATGGTGGCAGTTTATCTCTGAGATGAGATGTGATTTCTACTCGCATTCGCAAGAAGATGATTACAATGAGGCTTCGAAGGCCTTTTTAAAATAAACAGGAATTCCAGAAACCCTAGACATCCAAAAACCTAACCCTAGGAGATGAAGCGCCAAAAGTTATGTGGGCCCCGTTTGGGTAAGTTAGTACATCAACTTCTCGGAGTCGTAACTTTTGCATAAGATCTCCATTTTAAGCGCATGATAGCCTGTTGGAAAGGTATCATCGAGGAAATTCATTTTGGAGGCAATATTGAAGGAACTTCATTATTTCTCCCCATTTTCCCAAAAATGTCGTTTAGGGCCTCAAAATGGCCCCGAAAGTTAAAAACTGCTAAAAATAGTAAATTACCAAAATTGTCAGAAAACTGTTTTGATCCAGTTGGAAAAGGTGGGTGGCCAATGATATCCACCTAGATCAATCCTGCCTCCTTAGTAAGAAATGTTCTCCATTGCATTGAGTTCCCGGCAGAGAGGCAAAAATGTTTGTTGAATGTGAATCTTGGTGAGTTGCTTACCTTATTGGAGACATCGCGTTGCTCAGTTTGTGGAAGTCTGTCACGAACCTGTTGAGGCTGAGGTTGTTCAACAAGTCAAACTAAATGAGAGTATGGTGTGAAAAAGGAATCTGTGAGCTTTTCTGCAACCTTTTCGACTTGCTTCTATTGGATATAAAGTGCCTGGGGCGAGATTGTAGTGGTTGCAGTGTCCTTATGTTCCACTTTTGAACAGATTGTGAAGAAGCTGAATTTTGTAGTATGAAAAAATACCTTGCGGCACTGTTTAGGTGGAACAATAGTCAGAACTATCTCTGGTATTCTGTAGAGATGACCCCCTAGAGAAACAATGAAACTGTGGGGTCGAGACTCATAAACAACATGGCGTCTCCACATATATGGCTGGCCCAAGAGAAAATCACAGACATGCAGTGGGCAAACATCACATAATACCTCATCCTTGAAGGGCTAGATGACATATGAAAATCGACACTATTGGCTGACACGAAGATTTCGTCCTTAGCGAAGCCACCCGATGTTGTATGGTTGCGGGTGTGGTTTTTTCGACAATCCCAACTATTTGACGACCTCTGTTGAGATGAGGTTCTTATGGCTTTCGCTATGAACAATAAAATGTAGTGGGGTCCCTTCACCCACATTTGTGAATGAAAAAGGTGCTCCCCCTCTTCAGGATCTGTTGGTTCTTCTGGTTGAATTGTTGCGGTCACGAAAATAGCAGTGGGGTCTGCGTCAATGATCTGTCCTTTACCAGTATTTTCATAATCAGATTCTGAATCAAGGTTCGTCTCCTTGTCTTTGATCTTGGCCATCAATGACTGTTTTGAGTGACATTCATCAGTGTTGTTCCAGGGGATTTTGTGGAAATCGCACCATTTTTCGGTGTCCTTCTTTGTCTTCCCGTGACCCTTCTTTTCATGTGTCTTAGACTGGTTTTCGAGAGACTGTTTTTTAGGGTCGTCTTTGTCATAGTTTTGTTGTTGCAAATTTGCAGACCTGAACTCCCATTTGTTCTGGTGCTTAAATTTTTTCTCTCTTTTAACAACATATCGATAAGCCGCACCCAGTGATGAGATATCGAGAAAATACATTTCAGTTTGGATGTATCTTTGTAGAGCCCCATGGTATTTCAGAACCAAATTTCATTTGGAGTCTTTGATACTCAGCTTGGTGTGCAAGGTATGGACAGTAATGGTGAAATCTAGAACTCCTTGGCCCCTCTCTCTCTGTAGTGTGGTCCATCTCATGTATTGGTCCTCATAGTTGCTAATAGGGTAATATTGTTCCTTTACCACATCCACAAAAAACTCCCAAGCGGGCTCGGCCCCATATATTCCAGACTCCTCTCTGGAAAATTTCTCCCAGTAAGTTTCCCACCAATGTTTGACATGGGGGAGATATTTAAGGAGTGTGAAGGTGATCTTTTCCCTGTCGAAAAAAATAATGAACAGAGAAATAACCTTCTAACAGATTTAACCATTTGTCTAGGGCATCTGCATCTAACTGAACTTCAAATATGGGAGTATAAAAATTAACCTATACCTTGAAAGGAGAGGTGCTTCCAAAGTGGTTGTTTTATGAATATGCACCTGTTGCTATCAGTAGGCGTTGAAGGATGTGGGAAAAATTCTCCATCATTTCGTCCCTCTGTCACGTGAGAGCCTTCTCAAGAACAGATTGATAGAATCGTCTGCTCCGTCGTTTTTCTTTTCTTCTGCCATGCAGGGTTTCTTAGGTGTGTGAGAGCGATTGTCTTCAAGAGAGACAAGCTCAAGACCCGACTTGATATACTCGGACCTCGTCAGGGACATGCACTGAAAAAAAAATGATCAAGAGAAGCCTGCTCTGATAGCACCGATCCAGATTATTTTTAGCTCGAAATGAAATCGGAGATATAATAAAGAAATGCATAGAGATATCGTGGATATCCAATAAAATAACAGAAATGTATCAGAGATGCAACCATAAACACATAGATACAATAATACACGATTTCTATTAATGAAATGAATGTATAGAGATTGTAAAAATATAGAGTGAAAGACTCGCTAGAATGGTGGCAGTTTATCTCTGAGATGAGATGTGATTGCTACTCGCATTCATAAGAAGATGATTACAATGAGGCTTTGAAGGCCTTTTTAAAATAAATAGGAATTCCAAAAACCCTATACATCCAAAAACCTAACCCTACGATATGAAGCGCCAAAAGTTATGTGGGCCCCGTTTGGGTAAGTGAGTACATCAACTTCTCGGGGTCGTAACTTTTGCATAAGATATCCATTTTAAGTGCATGATAGCCCATTGGAAAGGTATCGTCGAGGAGATTCATTTTGGAGGAAATATCAAAGGAACTTCATTATTTCTCCCCTTTTTCCCAAAAATGTCGTTTAGGGCCTCAAAATGGCCCCGAAAGTTAAAAACTGCTAAAAATAGTAATTACCAAAATTGTCAGAAAACTATTTTGAGCCAGTTGGAAAAGGTGGGTGGCCACCGATATCCACCTAGATCAATCCTCCTTCCTTAGTAAGAAATGTTCTCCATTGCGTTGAGTGCCCGATAGAGAGGCAAAAATGTTTGTTGAATCTGAATCTTAGTGAGTTTCTTGCCTTACTGGAAACATCGCGCTGCTCAGTTTGTGGAAGTCTGTCACGAACCTATTGAGGCTGAGGTTGTTCAACAAGTCAAACTAAACGAAAGGATGGTGTGCAAAATGAATCTGTGCCCTTGCTTCTATTGGATATAAAGTGCTTGGGGCGATATTGTAGTGGTTGCAATGTCCTTATGTTCCCCTTTTGAATAGATTGTGAAGAAGCTGAATTTTGTAGTATGAGATACTACCTTGCGACATTTTTTAGGTGGAACAATAGTCAGAACTATCTCTGGTATTCTGTAGATATGACCCCCTAGAGAAACAATGAAACTGCGGGGTCGAGACTCATAAACAACATGGCATCTCCACATATATGGCTAGCCCAAGAGAACATCACAGACATCCAGTGGGGAAACATCACATAATACCTCATCCTTGAAGGGCTAGATGTCGTATGAAAATTGACACTATTGGCTGACACGAAGATTTCGTCCTTAGCGAAGCCACCCGATGTTGTATGGTTGCGGGTGTGGTGTTTTTGACAATCCCAATTGTTTGATGACCTCTGCTAAGATGAGGTTTTTATGTCTTTCGCTATGAACAATAAAATTCAGTGGGGTCCCTTCACCCACATTTGTGAATGAAAAAGGTGCTCCCCCTCTTAAGGATTTGTTGGTTCTTCTGGTTGAATTGTTGTGGTCACGACAATAGCAGTGGGGTTTGTGTCAATGATATGTCCTTTACCAGTATTTTCATAATCAAATTCTCAATCAATGTTCATCTCCTTGTCTTTGATCTCAACCACCAATGACTATTTTGAGCAACATTCATCAGTGTTGTGCTAGGGGATTTTGTGGAAATCGCACCATTTTCCAGTGTCCTTCTTTGTCTTCCCGTGGCCCTTTTTTTCCTGTGACTTGGACTAGTTTTTGGGAGATTGTTTGTTAGGGTCGTCTTTGTCATACTTTTGTTGTTGTGGATTTGCAGACCCGAACTCCCATTTGTTCTGGTGCTTAAATTTCTGCTCGATTTTAACACCATATTGATAAGCCACACCGAGTGATGAGATATCCAGAAAATCCATTTCAGTTTGGATGTATCTGTGTAGAGCCCCATAGTATTTTAGAACCAAATATCATTCGGAGTGTTTGATACCCAACTTGGTGCGCAAGGTATGGAAGGTATTGGTGAACTCCGGAACTGCTTGGCCCCTCTCTTCCTGTAGTGTGGTCCATCTCATATACTGGTCCTCATAGTTTCCAATAGGGTAATATTGTTCCTTTATGGCATCCACAAAAGAATCCCAAGTGGAATCGGCCCCATATATTCTAGACTCCTCTGTGAAACTTTGCTCCCAGTAATTTTCCCACTAATGTTTGACATGGGGGGGGAGATTGAAGGAGTGCGAAGTTGATCTTTTCCCTATCAGAAAAATTATGAACATAGAAATAAACTTCTAACAGGTTTAACCATTTGTCTAGGGCATCTGCATCTATTTGACCTTCAAATACGGGAATATCAAAATTAACCTGTACCTTGAAAGGAGAGGTGCTTCAAAAGTGGTTGTTTGATGAATATGCACCTATTTCTATCGGCAAGCATTGAAGGATGTGGGAAAAATTCTCCATCATTTCGTCCCTCTGTCACATGAGAGCTTGCTCAAGAAACATATTGATAGAATCGTATGCTCCGTCGTTTTTCTTTTCTTCCGCCATGGAGGGTTTCTTGGGAATGCGAGAGTGATTGTATTCAAGTGAGACAATATCGAGACCCAACTTGCTATACTCAGACCTTGTCGGGGACATGCACTGAAAAAAAAAATGATCAAGAGCAGCCTACTCTAATACCACTGATCTGGATTATGTTTGGCACAAAATGAAAGCGGAGATATAATAAAGAAATGCACAGAGATATCACGGATATCCAATAATATAACAAAAATGTATCAAAGATGCAACCATAAACAAATAGATACAGTAATATACGATTTCTATTAATGAAATAAATGTATAGAGACTGTAAAAATACAGAGTGAAAGACTTGTTAGAATGGTGGCAACTTATCTCTGCCAAGAGATGTGACGGATACTCGCATTCGCAAGAAGATGATTACAATGAGTCTCTGAAGGCCCTTTTACAATAAACAAGAATGCCAAAAACACTAGACATCCAAAAACCTAACCCTAGGAGATGAAGCACCAAAAGTCATGTGGGCCACATTTGGGTAAGTTAGTACATCAACTTCCTGGGGTCGTAACTTTTGCATACGATCTTTGTTTTAGGCGCATGATAGCCCGTTGGAAAGGTATCGTCGAGGAGATTCATTTTGGAGGAAATGTGAAAGGAACTTCCATATTTCACCCTATTTTCCCAAAAATGTCATTTAGGGTCTCCAAATGGCCCCAGAAGTTAAAAACTGCTAGAAATAGTAAATTACCAAAATTGCCAGAAAAATGTTTTGAGCTAGTTGGAAAAGGTGGGTGGCCATCGATATCCACCTGGATCATTGAATTTGCATTTAAGTTGATGTGCGACAGATTTTTAGGGATAGGCCCCGGTCAGTGAGGACTGTCGCTCGGCCACATGGGCGTACCATATGACTAGGATCCCGGGTAAAGGGGGTTGGCATGACCAAATGTTTCCCAATGTGGGTTGAAAACTATATAATATGATTTTTTTTATGATTTTCAGCCTGTTATATCAGAATTTTTGCCCATTTTTTAGGATCTAGAGCCCTTTTTGAGGCCAGATATTAGGGGGAAGTTTGGAGTAGAAACCCAACTCAAATTATATATAATCAAGGCATGATTGAGTGTTTTTCAATTTCCGTAGAGGAGAAATGTTGAATAATTCATGAAGCCTAAGTTATTTTTATGCAGGGAAGCCATTGAGGAAGCAAACTTTGGATGCTATTTTCGGGACTACACTCAACCTTCTTTAGTTTCATCAGTTGTGTTGTATTCTTGAGGTCGAGAAGAACACATCCAGACCATTTTGTAATCCATTTTATGCATTTATGATGTATGTTTGAAGCATTGAAGATAAATAAGAAATTCTCCCCCAATGAGGCAAAGGCCTAGAGACGTAGGAAACCTTTCCAAACTCCATTATCAAGCTTGACGTTATGGTTTGTTCTTCCTTATGTTTACTTTTTGATCTGCATTCTTTATGTTGGCTGCAATATTCATTAATTAATATCTTATTCTTTTCTTAATTCCTAAGTGGTAAATTAAATCATGCTTAAAACTCAACCAAGTCTTTTAAAGATCATTTTCGGATCAATCTGGTAATCTGTCATCTAAATTCCCTACATCTTCTCCTGATAGTATGTGTGCTAATTGATTTTGTCCTACATTCAAATTCCATGGTTTCACCACAACCTCAAAATCGTATTCCTTAAACAATAGTATCCATCTACATATTCCCCCCCAAAAAAATGGCTTGTTCACTAGGTATTTTAGTGCAGAATGGTCTGTATATGTCTTAAAGTGAGATCCCAATAAATAATGTTTTAAATTCTATAGTGCATATACCATTTCCAATCCTTCTCATTCTGTGGTAGTATAATTTCTTCTATGCTATAGACAACTTCCTACTTGCTAAATAAATTGGGTGATCTATGTCTCCTTCCTCTAGTTGAGATAGTATTTTGCCCAAATATATAAACAATGCATCTACATGAACATGGAACTCCTTTTTCCAATATGGAAAGATTAAAATTGGCACGGTTAATATTTTTTTATTTAAGGTGTCTAAATCCTTCTGATAGTCCTTGTTCCATTGGAACTTCTCTTCCTTCTTTAGCAACTTTTCCATAGGTGTTGTGATCTACGCATAGCCTTTGATAAACTTCCTGTAATATCTTGTGTGACCTAGACTTTCCCTCAATTTTCTAATTTATGTAGGTGGCTCTAAATCCATAATCACTCCAATCTTGGTTGGATCCACTACTAATCCTTGCTTGTAGACCACATGGCCCAACAAAATTCCAAACAATGCAAAAAAAATACTCTTCTTCAAATTCAACGAAATATGAGATTTTCTACGCCTATCCAACATTCACCTGAGTACTTCTATGTGATCCTTCAGTAAACTAAATATATTCCAATCATCTAAGTATGCTTCAAGGAACTTATGAATAAATTTCTTAAATGTTGCAACTGCAACTCTTGAAAACAATGCAGGGGTATTCTTCATTCCAAAGGGAATTATTGTATATTGATAACTTCCCCACTCTATCCCGAAAGTAGTCTTATATCGATATTCCTACACAATGTTTATATGATGGTACCCTAATAATCCATCTGTGAAACAATGAGTGTCTTTCCCACGAACGTCCTCTAATACCTCATATGTGAACGGACTTGGGAATGGATCATGTAAACATGCATGATTTAGCTTCCTCAGATCCACACAAATATTTATTCCCCATGTCTTCTTGTCTTACACTACCATTGGATTGATCCACTTTGATTCCTCCATGGGTCCAATGATCCTTGCATCCAATATTTTGTTTATTTCTTCTTTCACCCTCTATTTGTACTTTGGATTTAACCTGTAAGGTCTCTATCGCACTAGCTTGGCACCTAGTTTTAACAAAATATTCATCTCTCCTAAGTCCCCAGCTATCCCCTTCATCTCTAAAAATGTAGTTGGGAATAGGTCTTGATATTTACACAATAAGTCTGCAATCTTCTCTACTATCTCATCACTCTGGTAATCCCCTATCTGCACAAACTTGGTATTCTATGTCATCCCAATGTTTACCTTCCACATATTTATTAGTCGTGTGTACATAAAGACTCAAGCTCATTCTACTAATCGTTCTCCTTTTTTTTTAGGTACTTTCACGTTCCTCGGATCTTCTTCATCATGGTCTTCCTAAGCAACATTGTAGCACTCCAATAACTCATGGAAAGACATAGAAGCTCTATGTGCACTGCATAATGGTACCACCTCCATTGGCCCTTATTTTGAAAATATTTTGGTTCGGATAGCCCGTAATGTTGCATCTATTGAGTAGATGGCCACATGTTCAAATGTAAATGTTACATCCCGTAATGTTGCATCTATTGATGGATATTCATGTTCAAATGTAAATGTTACATTGAACCTCTGAGTCAACTCATCCCAGTTGGTTGTCTCCCTGTACATTTCCAATTCCAAATACCATTTCTTCGGAATTGTATTCAGTATATGTATAAATTTGTGCGTCCATTCTATCTTCGGTCCTGAACTCCATAAGGTTCTGCACTACTCAACGTGACCTACTCGATCACTCTCCCATGTATACTTCTATGTAATATTTTCCAAACTGTTACCAAATCTCACTTGCATTAGCCTTCTACATTGTGACCAGTCTTCCATTCCCTCTTTGTGTGCAGCTCACCATCTGGCTAGATTCCCTTTTAGGGCAACATGTAGTGCCAACATAATTTTTTATTTGGGTACCTGCAACTCAAATTCCTTTACAAAAAATCTTATATCAGTCAATCCATCATACCTTGGTGGATCACATAGCTCTGTTCCAATATAGTGCAATGCTTGGTTTATGTGTGCACATCATCTCATTGATACTTCATGTATCCTCTGTTGCCAATGTTCAAGACCTTCCTATGAATCTGATGCACGTGAACCGATAATTCACCAACTTAGTGAACCTTCTACAGTGGGGTTAAAAAAATCATCCATCCATGCAGTCATGTTATACAAGTTGTCAATTACGTTCCCTTTTGTTGTCTCTATGTACCTCTTTCCATTTTTTGGGTCCAATTGTGTGGTAACTTTCAAATCTCTGACTTCAAATATCATTTCCCTCCTCTTTAGATTAATGCATCTATGATTATCAAATCCCATTCCAGTCCCATCAATGTTGGATATGGTTGAATATCATCCATGATCTCAATAAATTCAAAGTCTTCCACACTACGTACCCCATCTATGTTCATTGGTATTATTGTCAATCGACCAATTGATACTATCTTGTGCTAATTTGTGAGCCTTAAATGAACATGAGAAGATATCATCTTGGGTTTCCCCATGATATCCTAGGTCTACTTTGGTAACACATTCAAATCAGACCCAAAGTATAGTACAATATTATCCACATCGTATTTCCCAATCTACGCACTTAATCTTAATTATTTGTTGGTCCTCGTTCTGCACAGTACTTGATTCAATACCCTCTCTGTGATGGGAATTCCCCTTCCTTAAATTTAGTGATCAATCATTTCATATAGTTTATTCAGCATAATTTCATCTTTCATTCGCTCTATGCAACTTGTCAGGAATTCTCTTAGAGTGCTTTCCTTCCCAAGGGGCTTCTCCGGCATAACGTGATCTCCGACATGAGGCATGGATGATGTTGATGCTTCCCAATCCTGTCTAAGCACCTCTTTTATTTCCCTCTGATACATCTCATTTTATTTCTCAAGATCAAATGTTGGCATAAGTCCTACTGACCTCCTTACCCATTTCTCAGTATGCTTCCTTCCATTCATTTCATCAACCCATGTTCTAGCTCCTTCGCATGTAACAACTATTATTTTGGTCCTTTCATTGCATTTTTCAGCTTATATTTTTTGTACATTCTGATTTGGATTCTGGTTCCAATTCTCTCTTTCTTGTCATTTCACAAGTAGTTGAGGAAAATATTTTTCCACATGGTCCATTGCTCTACAGTATGTTCATGTTGTACATGGATTTGGGAAGTTGTGGGCTAAGTGTCTCGGTTGATTACAATTGTAACATATTATTGACCCTCTTCCTCCTCTACCAAAATTTCCTCTGCTTCGACCTCAGCCAAAATCTTATATATTTCCTATATTAAATCATCTTTAATTATTATACTATGGACCACCTCTTTATGTCATAGTGTTCTCCTCCTAAATCACGTACATATCTGAAGTGCACTCCCTCATCAAATCGAATGCGTGGAAATCCTTCTCTTCATGTACCACTGACTTGCAAAAATTGCAAAATAATTTCGTTGGTGTACTCTGATACTTCTGCAGTAATGGAAACTCAGTTGGATGATTTCAACATTTCTTACATATCTCACAATGCTCCCCTCCTAGTAATGGATTCGATGCTCCGGTCTCAAAATACTACACAAATGTTGGGCATTCATCCTTGTGGTGACCTTTAGTCCTACACTTTATACACCAAAATTCTTGTCATTTCTCCTTCCCTTTTGTGATTTATTCCAATTGAATCATCAAATCATCTAACTATGTCTAGACTTGTGCCATCCCTCCACTGTCTCCTATAGTGGATGCTTCTAATTTCATCGCAATCTCCAAAGATTCAGGCTATGACGCTACCTTCAGTTGATTCAACGACCTATGAATGTGTGGTACAATTCCTGCAATAAACCATTCTTTATGTTATTGATCAAAGATCTGGAATGTTAGTCTTCCCATTAGATCCTTGAATCTTTGATCAAAATACCATACTAACTTAGTTTGCACCTATTTAATTTCCTTCATCTCTATAATATATTGTGACTCATAATTTGGCATCTTGAACTCTTTCAACAGTGCTTGTATTATCTCTTCTAAATTCCTAGATTGTCCTATAGGCATGGTACTCTACAACTTCATGTACCATAGTAGTGCGCGACCTCTAAATGTTGTTTCCAACTATGCAATATTTACATCCTCATCCTGGATATTCTTTGCAGCCCAAATTTTCTCGTAGAAAAATATATGTTGTTCTGGGTACTCTGACCAAACCCCCTTGAACTCAGGTAGTATGAGGGTGTTATCTACCACTGCCATATTTCTTTGTTCATTCCCTCCTCTTGGCGATGTTGGTCGACTCTGACTCTATGCACTACTTCCACTACTTTGATTGCTACTACATTATACTCCCTTGCTAACTATAAGTTATTTTGATAAGTCTTCAATTGTTATCTCAGATTGTGGTGATGCCCATGGGTTCATGGATTCGACAAAGGATCCAGTATGAGTAGGAATTGATGACTCTTCTACTATAAGACTGGACGGGAACTCCTCTTCCTCTCTTTTTATGTGTGGTATATCCACGATTTGGACTATTGCGAAAGTTCCTCTCCACTCTAGCTCACTATGTGGATCTCATTTATCATCCCCAATCTTTCACCTCTTGTACCTCATTCCACTGTTTAGTACTCCATACACTTCTTATTCCTCTAATACAAATTCTTTGGTTCTCTGCATCCTCAGTTTGTCCATTCCTTCTTCATTTCTTCCTTCATTCCCTCTTATCCTCATACTATCCTCTTGTCATCCCCCAATTCCCCTATGTGCTTGAATCCCCTTATACGTCGGACTCCATTATCATCATGCAGTTGTCACATAATAACATCTTTATCCACATACCCAATGATTTCATGAACCTTACGTGCGGACCTTTGAAGAAGTCCATTTCTGCAACATTGTACGATTGGGTACAATCTACTGCAAATTATGTAATATATCCTCATAATATACTATCCAACTATAAATCCATTGTGGGATAAGTTTTATTACTTATAGAATTCAGTTGTCTTACCAACTCTGGAGTCCAATTCCTCAGCGTTGTGGTTCGGTTCCTTCTAGTATTCTCCACTAATATTTCTAACCACTCAGTCAAAATGATTGGAAATTCACCAAATAAAATCTCATGCAGCTCTATGTACACATACCTTTTTCATCCATCGCTTGCCACTCATCCGAGGGTTCCTATTCTCTTTTCGAGAAAACTCTTGTTCCTTCATTTCTAACCATTCTGAGATATTTTTATTAGTTAGCCTCCAAAACATTCCCTCAATAAAAAATTCAGGGCCCCGACAATAGAAGCATTTGTTGGCACGCGTGTGGGTTGTAAGATCCTAGGTTTGATTTATATTGACCAACAAAACCCTTCAGACACTAGCCCTTTCGATATCACCTGCATGAAATTTAAGTCTCACCTGAGTAATCTATTGGGGCTATAGGAACCGATTTTCTACAATAGTGAGGAAATGGGAGGTGATCCTCCTTGTCATTCTTACTTATCGATTTTATGTGCATTATTCTGTATTTTCTCTCCTTAGGTTACTTAGTGAATTCATTTATGTGTTACCATTATACTTCAGATTGCAACATAAACCAAGTACTATAACATCCATAACTATTGTTCAACTATCATGTAAGGAATGGATCTAATATAACATGCATATAGATAATATTCATTATCCATCACATAAAAGACAAGTAAGCATAGTAGTTAATGTGGTTCACCCAACTTTGGGCTATGTCCACAGTGACTAGATTCTTTATTATTCTTTCTGCATTTATCTCAGTCTTGCACATTTTTCTTACAAAAGATACATCATGTTATATTTTCCTTCATCTATCATAGCCTCTCTGTAGTGCAAGCCTCTCTCTCTCCAACATCTCCTTAACATTTATACATAGACTCTTTCCTTCTCAGATTATTCTCTCACTCTTCTTAGAGACATAAATCCTCAACTGACTCGAAAGTACATCTATCAAGAGAAGAAAACCCAACCAAACAATACAACCCCTATTCTCCCAACCCATTACATATTTATACATGAATTCTAGGGATTAAAACCCTACTTTTCTCACCCCAAAACCTTATTACAATTCATGACAACTCAAGTTGACTCACTGATTGGGATTTTTTTCTTGTTTTCCCATCTACATGTTTCTTTTGTGCTCATACTTCTTTTATCATGTCAGGATTTTATCCTTCCTTTTCATTCTATTTCTTCTCTGTATTTATTATTTTTCTTTATTCTTCTACTCTGTATGTTATTAATGTGCACTCTACTCTTGAATGTGCCTCAAATGCGTACTCTTCTCCCATCTTTTCTTCCTTCCTCTTATGTTATGAACATCTTCCATACTTAGGATTTTCATGAATATTGTTTCCATACTACCTATCCAATAGTCAATTTGTTAAGAACCAAATATCAATATAGCATAGATAAACCTCAGAAAAAGTACTCAACGCCTTGAAAAAGAGATAATTTCATATAATAAGCCTCTTCGAGGGGGCAACCTCATTTTACCCCACTTAAATGTTCAAGTACAAGATGATTCCAAATGAAAATGTCTCCTTGGTATAT
>SNQJ01S0114962.1:49441-76668 GCA_010110895.2 Picea sitchensis
GTATCCTTCGATCTTGAGGGTTTGAGGAGTGCTAATTCCAACCAATGCATTACACAATATCGTGGGAGTCATATCTTCAAATGAAATTGCTTCTACATTTTCATCTTGAGATGGTTCTTGTTCTTGTTCTTCTTCCTCTTCACAATCTATGTAGAATAATTTCTTCTCACCACACTTATATCCCTTACTATACTTGTTGTCACAATTAAAGCATAAACCTTTTGCTTTTATTTCCTCCAATTGTTGAGGTGTCAACCTTGTAGGTTGAGGTGTTTAAGAAGAAGGAGCATTGTTCTCTCTATAGAAGTTAGGATTGGTCCTTCTAGTAGCCATCGCCATATTTTTACTTTCAACATTTCTTGCCACCTTAAATGCATTCTCTAATGAATTGGGTTCCCAAAGGAAAACCTCATGTTGAATGTTATCCTTTAAAGTTCCTATGAATACATCAATCAAGTGATCATCTGGAATATCGGTTACCTTTATATTCAATCTTTGGAAGTTCTTAATGTGCTCGGTAACTGAACCCTTTTGCTTGAGATTTATCAATTGGCTAAAGAAGGTACTCCTCCTTGTATCCTCATAGTGTGCTATCATTTCTTCCATGAAAATTGTCCAAGTGACAAGTGATTTGCGAGAACAAAGCCATCGATAACATACAAATTGATTAGGTTCTAAATATAAAGAAGCAATTTGTACCTTTTGTGTATGTAGCACATTATGGAGATCAAAGAATTGCTCCATCTGAAGTATCCATGTGATTAGGTCCTTGCCATCGAACTTCCTCATATCAATATTAGGAACGTGGTTGGTCTTCAAGCCAAAGTTGGAGTTTCTCCATTCTTGATTCACCTTCCTTGTGTCCTCATCATGAATTTCATGGGATACATTTTCACTTTCAGGTGTCTTCTCTGTTACGAAATTTTTCAATACTTCCATGATCTCCCCTTTTAAACCATCAATCTTAGTATCCAACTTAGATTCCATTGAATCCATCTTCTTTTGTAGTTCATTTATGTCCCTACACATTTCTTCACCTTCATCAAGAGTCCAAGTAGGATTTTCTAGAGGCTTATTTGGTATAGAAGGTCCCTTTTTTGGTGGCATGTTGGCCAAGTATCACTTTTGAACCTTGATTTTGAGGTGGTTCTGCTAGACAATATTTCTTTTGTTGTATCTCCCAAGTTTCGGCCCTTCTGGGTATGAAAATTTATTTTATATAGTTCTCTGATATTTCTTCTCTGCAATGCCACAGGTCTGATCAAAATTGGATGTGCCAAGTGCAATTTATGGTAACTTCCCCACAACTTGCCGAGTTTTGGCCTTTCGAGGAGATCTCACTTGTATAGCGTTCCCCTCACAAAATAATTGAGATAAAATTATGAAACTTGTACCAAAAATACTACAGAATGTCCACGATCCAATGAAACCAGTCCCACTCAATTTGGACACTCTAGGAAGAAGTTATGATTGTTTTACCTGGAACACCTTCTTGAGACTAGTCAATAGGACTAGTCAGATACCCTATCTTACACAGGTTGTATATAAAAATTTAAGATGACCCGGAAGCTAAATTGTTTACCAAAGATACCTTACTTATTTCTGTAAATAGCCTCTAGAGTTCAAGGTCTAGAACATTACAGAAAATATTTTATAGTGAAAATTATGCAATGACTCAGTTCAGGATGATTCCAGAACCCTATCTTTTGCAGGTTGTATCTCCGAAAGAGTAAGGCCTCAAGAGATTGATTTTTAACCCAAGGTACCTTGAACCGTATACTAAATACCCTCTAAGCCATTCCTTCTGAAACATTGTAGAAAATAAGTTATAGCGAAAATTCCAAGGTGTCTCAGATGTAGCAGCGAAACCCCAAGACCTTGAGCTCTGATACCATATGTTAAGAACCAAATATCAATATAGCATAGATAAACCTCAGAAAAAGTAATCAACGCCTTGAAAAAGAGATAATTTCAGATAATAAGCCTCTTTGAGGGGGCAATCTCCTTTTACCCCACTTAAATGTTCAAGTACAAGATGATTCCAAATGAAAATGTCTCCTTGGTATATATATGCTAACTTGTGGCATACAACACACAATGAGAGATATATGGAAAAAAACATTAGTTTTTACATCTATAAGAAAGTAATTAAACAATGCATTCGATATAAACCACTCATATTACCGCAGGTGGTATAAGCATACAAACAAGTTGTGTGTTTTGGGGAAGGATACCATCATATGTACATTCAAGTGAAGAGGGACCCAACTCAGGAATGGTTGTGTTAGGCACCATATATATTATAATATCATAAAATAGAAATATTGCAGTGAATACCAGTGGAATAACTACAAAGACAATAAATATAGTAGCATAAAAATAGAATATATGGAACCACAACACAAAAATAATACCTTTATTGATAGGAAGAAATGATCACTTGCATCTTCGAGGGGGAAACCTCTAGCAGAGAAAAGATATATTAAAATAATTCTCAAGACAAATCTTTCTCATGCCTCCTACTCTCATTTATACTAATTTTTTCTTCTAAAGAACATTTTGGATGAAGATATTTCTAGAAGCAGAAGCTTCTATTAGGTCTTCTTACATTGAGTTGTTCATATTTATTAAATAGTTCTTAACTAATGTCGGTCTTTATTACATGGGAAATATATTATTCTATCTACATGAGGGGTTAGAAAGGTTAGGCCCCTAACATGACCTCCCCCTCTAAAAGATCCTTGTCCTCAAGGCTTAAGGTGAGGAAATTTTTGTAAAATAGTAGTCGGCTTCGAGGTGGAATCTTATGGTGGAGTATCCTTCCATTGAACTAATACTTTCTGGATGGTGTGTTGATGAAGAAGACGTTCTCGTTGGTCCAATAAAACATTTTTTGTAACAAAATGGAACCTTCTTCATCCAACTCTGGTAGATAGGTATGAGGATGGAACTTGCTTCCAATAACTTTCTTGAGGCAGGAGACATGAAAAACATGATGTAGCCTGGAGTTGTTGGGCAAAGCTAACTGATAGACCACTAGTCCCACCCTTTTGAGAATAGTATAAGGACCATAAAATTTGGGGGCCATCTTCTGACACTGTTGATATTTGAGTGAATTCTACTTGTATGGATGTAGATGGAGAAACACTTGGTCCTCTTCATCAAATTGACGGTTAGAACGACCTTGATCCGTTTGTTGCTTCATGCGGTTTTGAGCCATGACCAAATTTTCTTTGAGAGTACATATAATGGTCATGCGAGTTGTAAGATTGTGATCAACCTCTTGAACCTTTGATATGCTTAGAATGTATGGGAGAATTGATGGTGTATTTTTTCAATAGATCTCTTTAAAGGAAGTCATGCGAGTAGTTGTATGGTAGGAGGTGTTGTACCACCATTCAACTAAGGGTAACCATTGAACCCATTGATGTTTTCATTCTGATGTAAAACACCTCAAATATGTTTCTAAGCACTTGTTTACCACTTATGTTTGGCCATCCGTATAGGGATGATAGGTTGTACTAATTTGCAACTGGGTTCCTTGGAGCATGAATAACTCTTGCCAGAAATTGCTAGTAAAAAATGGATCATGATCAGAAACAATAGAATGAGGCATTCCATGAAGTTTGAAGATTTATCCACAAAAAATTGATCCACTGTAGATGTTGTGAATGGGTGTTGAAGAGCACAAAAATGAGCATATTTGGAGAGACAATCCACTACCACCATGATGATTTATTTATTCCCTGATTTGGGTAGGCCCACAATGAAATCCTTAGAAATGTTTGTCCAAATAATAGGTGGAACCAGAAGTGCTTGGAGTATGCCAATATTTTTGACAGTCTCACCCTTATTTCAGTGACATATATCACATTCTACCAAAAAGGTGTGCACGTCCTATTTCATACCATCCGAGAAGAAGGAGTGTTTGACCTGTTCATAAGTTTTGGTAAAACCCGAATGCTCTATAGTAGGAGAAGCAGGAAACTCAAAGAGAACCTTGGATTTAAGGTTCGACTCTTTTTTTAAATATAGAAGACCTTTATAGTGAAACTCTTCATTGTTCCAAGAGTACCCTTGAGTAGCATGAGGATCATGTTGCAATTTTTGGATGAGGCTGAATATTTTGGGGTCGTGTAACCATTCCTAGTGTACAACATGAAGCCAGTTGGGAACAATGAATGAGAGGGAAAAGAGGGAACCTTCTTCTTCACATTTCCTAGAAAGAGTGTCATCCACCACATTTTATTTACCCTTTTTGTAAATGATCTCATAATCATAGAAAAATATCTTCGTCACCCATTTTTGTTTCTCTAGGGATGAAATGTGTTGTTCAAGGAAGTACTTGAGGCTTTGATGGTCTGTTTTAATTTGGAAGTGTTGTCCCAGTAGATAAGGGTGCCACAGATCCACTGCATGAAAAATAGCCATCATTTCCTTTTCATAAATTGATTGGACCAAATGTCGCTCTAACAATTATTTACTGGTGAAAGACAAAGGGTGTCCATTTTGCATGAGGACTACCCCGATTCCTCTCCCTGATGCATCACATTCTAGAAAAAAGGTTTAGGTGAAATTAGGTAGGGCCAATATAGGAGTAGTGCACATAGCTTCCTTCAAGGCTTGGAAGGATTGATCTATTGTTGGACTCCAACTGAAGGAATTCTTTTTAAGGAGAGTTGTTAGGGGGGCCACAATTTTTCCATAATTTTGAACAAACTTTCTATAATATCACGTTAAACCCAGGAAACTATGAAGACTTTTAAGAGTTTTGGGGCGAGGAAAATTCTGCATAGCTTCAATTTTCTTAGGATCCACCCTTACACCATCCTTTCCAACAATATGACCCAGGTACTCAACTTCAGAGACACCAAAATCACAATTAGATTGTTTAAGGAAAAGTTTGTGCATGGAGAGGATATGGAGAACTTGATCTACATGGGTGAGATGGGTTGGACATGTTTTACTATATATGAGAATTTCATCAAATAAAACTAACACAAATTGATGGAGGAAAGGATGAAAGACATGATTCATGAGACTTTGAAAAGTGGAGGGAGAATTACAGAGACCAAAGGGAATTAACAAGAACTCATAGTGGCCCTCATGAGTGTAAAATTATGTCTTGGGAATGTCTTCCTCTTCCATACGTATCTAGTGGTATCCAGAATGGAGGTTGAGTTTGGTAAAGTATTAATCCCCACTAAGTTCATATAGAAGGTCATCTATGATGGGAATGGGGAATTTGTCCTTAATGGTAAGTTTGTTGAGGGCACGCAAATCAGGACACATGCACCAAGTTTGTTTCTTCTTGAGAACCATGACAACATGGATGGAATAAGGGCTAGTGCTATAATGGATAACATCGCTTGTTACAGTTCATGGAAAATTTTCTCAATTTCATTTTTTTGAGAAAAAGGATGACAATAAGGGAAAATATTGGGAGGGAGATTGTCTGGTATTAAAGGAATGGAATGATCATCATCGCCACAAGAGGGGGGAAGGCCCTAGGGTGTTTGGAAAATAGTGTGATGGGGTGAAAGGATATCTTGAAGGTTGGGGTGTACTCAACTGCTTGAATGGAATGGAGTTGGGAAATGATGCCAGAATGACTTTTTTTGAGTTACTTTTCCATGCGGTGGGAACTAATGATAAATGGAGAGCCTACAGTAATTCCTTGGAATTTATATTGTTGGCATTCCTGTTGGAATTTCATGGTTAACTCCTTAAAATCCATGAGTATGGGTCCTAGGGTGCTTAACCATTTTTCACCAAGAACAATGTCACAACCACCCATGTCAATAGAAAATATGTGAGATTTCAATTTATACTGACCAATTTGTAAGCACACATTTTCACAAAGTCCTCCACATTTCATGGAACCACCATTGGTAATCATGATCTGAAAATTATTGACAGTACGGATATAAAAATTGACTTCTTGGGCAAGGATACGATGAATGAAATTATGAGTTCTTCCACTTTCAATTAGGATGATAATTTTCTTATGATTAATGTAACCAATCAATTTGAGGGTTTGAGGAGCTGAAAAACTAGTGAGAGCATGTAGTGAAATCAATGGTTGAAATTTGGGAGGATTCAAGGGTGGTCTAATATCATCGGTTGGTGGTAGCACTGCATCAAGTGAAACCTCAACATCTTCATCGGGAAAATCCTTGGAAATGGCCATAAAAGTTTTTTTTCTTTACACTTGTGCCCTGGAAAGTATTTATCATCATAATTATAGAAAAGACCCTTGACTTGATGTTCAACCATTTCTTCCCATGTTAACTTATGGACCTTAATAGGAGTGTCCTGAGGGGCAGGGAGTTCGGTTTAGGAAGAGGGAAAAAAGGGAGTTTTCTCCTTTGTTCCAAGATGACTTGTTGTACCTCCTTGGAATTCTTAGTGGCTTCCAACCAAGTCTAAGGGCGAGCCATGATAACCAGGGTGTAGATTTCATCCTTGAGGCCACTGATAAATAATTCTTTGAAGAAATCATTTTTCATGCCCTCTATTCATAAATCCAAATTCTCAAAAGAAACAATATAATCTCCCATTGTTACATATTGTTTCAACTTGGTCGAACATCCTAAATGGTGGGTATCTATGTCAAAGAGTTCCTACATATCTGCAACAAAATGTGACCAAGAAACATACCCTTGGTGTGCATTGTGACCCCTTTTCCACCATTTCTATATTTCCAAATCCAAATAGAGAATTCCATAACGAATCTTGGTTAACTCATTAGTGATACCATGTAGGGAGAAACAATGTTCCATTTGTGTAACCCAGGCGTGTGGATCTGATCCATAAAATTTGTTGCCCTCAACTCTAGGGAGATGAGGGTCACGAGGTGGGGGGTTGGAATGAGAGTGTAGAGGTTGGTTTGAGTCAACAACTTCATTATATAGATGTGGGTCAAAGGAGGAAGGACCCTGGAATGTTTTTATGAATTCATTGAGATTAGAATGGACTTCAGTGATTTGGGTACCGAGTTGGTCTTGGATGTAGTCCATTTTTTCATCAAAGGCTGGAATTTCCCTATTTACTTGGGCCTAAAGGGAAGTAAGTTCAATACTAAGTTTTTTATTGGTTTCTTCTTGTCGGGAGGGATCCATGAGTGGATGAGCAAGCCACATGGAAAAACAAGTTAAAAATGAGAGGTATCACAATGATCAGGGTGAAAAGGGAATCTGATGAGATAGGTCTCAAATAAGGGTGTGGGTAGGTAATAAAAAAGGTTACAAATGATTGGTATCAAAACAATCAGGGAGAAAAGAGGAATCCAATGAGATAGGTCACAAATAAGGGTGTGGGAATGTAAAAAAAAATGGTTAAAAATGATAGGTATCACAACGATCAAGGAGAAAAGGGGAATCCAACGAGATAGGTCTAAAATAAGGGTCTGAGGAGGTAAGAAAAAGTTTAAAAAGATATATATATATAATGAAAATTTAACAGATATATACATTCTGCTCATACACAAATTCATGTGTAAGTGACAATATACACATACATGAAATAAACACATGCAATTCTGATAAAATTTGGAAATGTACTTAAAAACAACATGTAAAATTAAGATAGAATTGGTACTTATCTTTTTAAGAAAGCCACCAACTGCGTGCAGACCTTCCATGAACCTCCCATCCTTAGACCACATTGTTCCAAGATTTCAGCAATGGGTCACCCCTGTGCTGGGACTAAACATCACCCATGGGAAAGGGAATCCTAGGCTAGGATGAGACTATGGAAAGATGCACAATGCACATGCCTGTCCCACCCCTGGAATATACACCTTCATTGTTCCACACTCCATCGACTGCTCCACTTCCATTCCAGGGCTTCGACAATAGGCTGGATCAAGAATTTTCAAATCTTTGAAGCTGTTTCTGGACTCCCTCTAGGAGAAATCACTTCCCCAAAAATCTATCTCACTTGGATAGATTTTCTCATAGGCCTGACAACCCACCTCTTCAAAACCACATGCCTGACAACCTACTTCTTATGTCCATCTCCTAAGTCAAACAATTAATAACAACAACAAAATCAGGTAAGGGCCCTGGTCATGATAGAAAGACACGCCAGTCTAGAGGAAAACGTGGGCATTTAAAAACAAATGGCTAGGGGCGTGATATGGCTTAGGTATGGAGCAATCATGTCGTGCCTCACAGGAAAAAGGGGTTTGCTTCATGGCTTTGTAGGTTTCATAGGCTGTAAAGGTAAACGAAGGAGGAAATGGTTGTGTGAATTCTTTTTCTAAGTGTGTGTGTGAGTGGGGTGCCTAGAAAGAAAGGCAATTGAATCCCACAATGATGGATTTTCCCACATAAATATGCATGTGCCCAGGTTGACACTCTTCTCTCTTGGAAGCTCATTCCTCTCCACTTGGAGTTCGTTCCTCTCCCCAAAGTAACTTAGGATAATAAGGTTTATTTCCCAAGCCTTAGTATTTTAGGAAAAAATAGTATTTTATTCTCTTGGTTTAAGCCCTCAATCTTAGCCCCTTTTTCCTAGCCTCTCATCCCCTTCCCTTTCCCTTCCCAGTGGAGCTTATTCCCCCATAACTCTTTCTTCGTGGTCAGTATACACACAACGATGTAATTATATTAATGATGTGAGTATTTACATATACAAAAATCAGGCTCCCTGGCCCTCGGCATCTAGGCTCTCTGGCCTAATAAACACATAAGCTTCCCAACTTATAAATACTTAGTTCACCAGCCAATAAACATAATTACAATTTAGCAGGGGCTCGTCCTTGGGGTATTACAATCCCCTCCCCTTATTTATGCACTTTCCTCAGTGCATCATATTTACATATTACAGCAATATTTTCAAAAATCTTCAAAACGATTCAAGTATTCTACCTTCATAGCATCGTCATACTCCCAAGCCGCGTCCTTGGGACTGTACCAGGTCCATTGGACCTTTACAATCCCTATGGATCTATTTAGGAGTTGTTTGATTTTTTTTTCCAGAATGCATACCAGATGCACTTGAAAAACACTTTCTTGCTCCACCCGAATCACATTCCAATCAATAACATGATTAGCAACAGGTATATATTTCTTAAGTAATGATACATGTAATACATTATGTATAGACATAGATGCAAGAAATTCAATCATATAAGTTATTAGTCCAATCCTCTAGGATTTAAAACGACCCACAATATCTGGCTTCCAACTTGGAACAGTTTCACAACTTTAGGGAACTTTTGTTGCCCTTCAACTTCAAGAAAACATGATCACCGACTTTAAATTCCCTATGTGTTCTAACCTTGTCAGCATAGCTTTTCTTCCTGTCTTGGGAAGCCTTTAAATTTTGTTTATATTCAACATTTTCTCTTCCATTTCCCTAAGCAACTCTAGCCCAATCACTGCTCTATCAGCTGGGTTGTCCCAAATTATTGGTGTGTTGCGCTTTCTTCCATAAAGTGACTCAAATGGGTTCATCTCAATGATGCTTGGTACCCATTGTTGTAGGAAAATTCTACCAAGTGTAGATAATCTTCACATTTATATGGTTTGTTCATCACATAAATCCTTAGCATATCCTCTATCACTTGGTTCACCCTTTTTGTTCTCCCATCAAACTCGGGATGATAAGTTGTGTTGAAGTTCAGATTTGTTCTGAACCCTTTGAATAATCCTTTCCATAACTTTGAGGTAAAATTTGGGTTTCTGTCAGACACAATTTTCTTGGGTATGAAATGCAAGCATGCTACTTCCCTCATATAAATATCAACAACATTGGTTTCCTTGTGAGTAACCTTCATAGGAATGAAATGGGCAGTATTAGTAAGCTTTTACAACACCACCATGATAGCATCATGTTTATTGCTTGTTCTGGGAAATTTGGTGATGAAATCCATTGTCACCACTTCCCACTTCCACTCAGGAATTGGCACTGGCTGTAGAAACCCAGTTGGGTGTCTATACTCAGCCTTGACCTTTTGACACTCTAAACATTTAACAACGTACTCAAAAATCTCCTTTTTCATGTTTGGCCAATAATATTGGCTCTTGACAGCTGCAACTATTTTATGATATCCTGGGTGTCCAACATAAGATACATTATGCATGTCTTTCAAAATCGTACTCCTCAATTCGTGATAATTGGGTACATAAATTATGTTCATGTACAAGAGAGTTCATCATTTTCCCAATTCACAATCTTAAACTTTTTGTTTCATTTTACCTTGTTGTAATTTTGTTACCAACTCCATGTACTACAAATTAGCTTTTGCAGCCTCATAAAATCTTCCTTTAATATCAGTTTGATACATGTTAATGGTTGTATCATGCAGTTCATGCACTCTCTTGCTAAGTGAATCAACCACTTTGTTCTCTTTTCCTTTGATGTGATTGATATCAAAGTCATAATCACAGAGCAATTCCAACCATCTACTTTGCCTAGAATTTAACGTTGGTTGATCAAACAAGTATTTCAGACCATTATGGTCTGTCCTCAACTCAAATATCTTTCCCATGAGGAAGTGTCTCCATTTATTTAAGGCGTGTACTATGGATGCCAACCCCAAATCGTGAGTGGCATAGAGCCTTTCATGCTCTTTCAATTTTCAGGATTCAAAACATATCACAAACCGATTCTGACTAAGGAATCCACCAAGTCCTTCTTTGCATGCATCTATGTAAACCACAAAATTGTCACTCAGATCAACAATCCTCAGAATTGGAGCACTGGTTAACAACTACTTCAATTGTTGGAAGCTCTTTTCACATTCTAGTTTCCATTGAAACTTCACCCCCTTCCTTTGCTAGGAAGTGATTGGGTGAGAAATCCTTGAAAACCCTGCAATGAATCCTATATAGTATCCATCTAGATCCATGAAGGATCTTGATTCTTTCACATTCTTAGGTGTTTTCCACCCTTTAATGTCCCCAATATTTTTAGGGTCCACTTCTATCCCTTCTTCGGATATGATATGCCCCAAATAGTGAATCTGGTTTTGATAAAATGAACACTTGCTCAATTTGGCATATAACTGGTGCTCTCTTAACACTTGTAACACCATCCTGAAATGATGATAATGTTATTCTTATGAATTGGAATATACAAGGATTTCATCCAAAATGAAATGACAAACGTGTCTAAGTATTTCTGGAAAACACCATTCATTAAGAACATGAAAACAACTAGTGCATTTGATAACCCAAATGGCACCACTTTGAACTTGTAATGATCATATCTTCTCCTGAAGGCGGTCTTGATGATGTCTTCATCTCTGATCCTTACCTAATGGTAACCAGATCTAAGATCAATCTTTGGAAATATCCTTGCATCCTTTAATTGATCAAAGATATCTTCAATCCTTGGCAAAGGATACTTGTTCTTTATAGCTACCTTGTTCAATTTTCTGAAGTCTATGCACAATCTCAATGTCCCATCTTTCTTCTTTACAAATAAGACTGGGGCACCCCAAGGTGACACACTTGGGCATATATAACCCTTCTTCAGAAGTTCTTCAAGTTTCATTTGTAGTTCCTTCATTTCTGGTGTACTCATTCTATAGGGATTCTTTGATACTTTTTTTGCTCCAGGCATCAAATTTATAGAGAAATCAATATCTCTCTTTGAGGGAAATCCTGGTATCTCCTTAAACACATCTTCAAAATATTCCAGGACTGATTGATCCTCCATATTTGGCACATTATCCTTAGTTGTTTCCTCCATATGAGTTGTAAATATTTGGTAGCCCTTCCTGTAACAGTTCTTCAACTGCATTGTTGATATCTCTTGGATAGTAACTTCCCTGGGAATTCCTTAGACTGCTCTTGGGTTCCCTTCCTCATTTAGAAAAGAAAATTCCTTGTTATGATAGTCTAAGACAACATGGTGTTGGTCCAACCAATCCATACCAATTAGATATTCATATGAACCCAAGGGCAGGATATTCAAATCTTCCTTGGTACTTAGCCCATTCATGTCCACTGGACATGATTTAACCAGCTCAACAACTTTTCTCTTGGTTCCTATAGCCAATTGCACCAGCCAAGATTTCCCATGCTTGCTTCTTGGAAAATGAAATATTTCCACTACCTTAGGATCTATATTTCTATGGATAGATATTGAATATATTAAAATATTAAAGGCATGGTTATTGATCATACCTTCTACTAAAATCATGTGTGATTGAAACTCATATTTCTTGTTGTCCAGGGATGCATAGATCCTTGGTACACTTCTTCCCATGCACTAAATTGTTTATGCTTGTTGTAAATTGTGGGAAACTCTCACTTTGTCACTTTTGTGAGGAAACTATCTAAATTTATGGTCTCCTTTACAACCCCAACATTGAATGAGTGTCTTCCATGGAATTTTCCCACCTACTTCATCGATTGTGTGCTCCCTAAAGGATGATTGTCCTTGAGGATTGTTTCTGAAAAATGATGGTCTGTTCCCCTTCTGCATATATTCCCTCTTAAACTTCTTCTTGTCTTCCCAAGCTCTTTGGAAATTAGGCTTTCCCTTATGCTGATAATATAAGCACTTGGCTCTCCTTATGGTTTCCTCCAAAGTCTTTGGATCATCATATTGAATCTTGTCACTGATGAACGATGGCAGCCCACTTAGGTATCTCTGGATCTTAATTGTTTCATCCTTTATGAAGGAGACATACTTCAACAATTATAAAAATATCCTTTCATACTCATCAATGGTCATGCTTCCCAGTTTGAGTTCAAAGAACTCTTTCATATTTTTGTCATAATACCTCTTGGTCAGGTATTTCTTCTCAAAATTCTTCTTGAATTCCTTCGATGTAACATTATTCTCTCTGATGTGTTGTACTTGCACAAGTTGATCCCACCACATGGATGTCTTTCCTTTCAGCTAGTAGATAACAATTCTTCCTTCCAAATGATAAGAATAATTATGTAGTTGGAAATATTTTCTCATTCCCAACAGCCATGTCTTGGCATATTCATCTTTCTTGTTCTCTCCATCAAAAGTAGGAGGTTTGATCTTATTCATTTATCCTTTCACATCATCCACCCCATAACTCTTATTCTTCCTGACAGGGGATGGACTTGAGTTGTTATGTGCTCTCCTGTTGGAATTCCTTTGGGAGTGATGGTGATTTCTATGATCACTCCTTGATCTTCCTTTTCCCTCAAGAGTCCCATTGTTATAACCCTAAATTTCACCATACATGCATACTTGGCGTCAGGCCATCTTACTTGCTATTTTTTACAAGCCATCACTAAGTAGCTCTTCTTAAAAAAACTATTTTTGAAGATGTACGCACCCTGCCCCACTATTGCCCACATACGTATGCTAGGTGAAACACTACTTCCCACGTACGTATGCTAGGTGCACCATTACAGCTCACGTATGCCCACAAAAGTTGAAAAAAATAAAAAGTTGCAAGGAATTGGTAGAGATTACAAGCTATTGGGTGGTTTCCCAACCAATTCACCGCCTATAGCCCGTCACCCAACCAAATAACCATCCTTTTGTTATATAAAAGGAAGTGTTGGGGTCTCATTCAGAGGAGAATCATAAGAACAGTGAAACTTTTCCCATTTCACTTTCCCCCCTTGCCCCAAGAATTTGCAGCCACATTGTGAGTTTTGAACCATAATTCCTTATTCTTGCCCTTTGTCCTCATTCATAAGCCTATGCCCATTCTCTAGAGAGAAGTGTGAGAGGAGAAGGATATGTGGAAGTAGTTGGAGCTTGGTGAATAGGAGCCTAGATCAGGTTCAAGGAGCAATCGTCGATCTCATTTTGTAAGTGACTTTGTGAGATTAATATAAAGAAGTAATTTTTTCGTCCTGCCATATGATGTGTTCAATATTTATGTTTTATTTACATTTTGTTATGACATCTAACCCAAAAATTCATATATAGAATGCATGTCCGTAGTTTCTTGTTTGTCTTTTGGTGAATGCAAGTCATCCTTGGGAGGATATCTGCAGTCGAGAAGCGACCGAGTGCATAGGGATCGACACTGGACGCAGATTTTAAGGTAAGACTATCGAATCCCTATACTTTGTACTTTATGCATGAATGTGGGGTATTTTTGAGATAGTTGTTAAAAGTAGGAGACTTTAGACGGTTAGC
Organism: Picea sitchensis; assembly: GCA_010110895.2. Lineage (NCBI taxonomy): Eukaryota > Viridiplantae > Streptophyta > Pinopsida > Pinales > Pinaceae > Picea > Picea sitchensis. The sequence continues at coordinate 63,536 of SNQJ01S0114962.1, forward strand.
TCTGCCTGCACTTTAGAACCCTAGTGTACTCTGTAGGGAGGTTTTCCCACTATAGTAGAATTTGTGACCATATTGTGGAGCCTCTAGGGTTTTCTGGGGATGTTTTTGGGTGTTTTAATTGGTTTGATTACCTGTTTTGAGTTTTCTATAAAATTCTGAGTCTTTAAGGGATTATGGTTTTCCATACCAATACTCCCTGCCTAGTCAGTTTGATTATTGTTTTCCTTTTGGGGGGAATTTACAGAGGTGTGTGTGGCCTGCAGTGGGTCTGCACGTGTACATACACGCCCTACCTTTAGACATACCACGTACATACGTAGGCTTCTTAAGTGTCAGTAGCGTGCCTATGTCAGGAGGATTTTTCTTAAAGAAGGGCCAGTCATCCTCTTCCCTGTTTGAAGTCATACTTCTTAGGGGTTTCTTGATCTAGTAGTGGTCTCTGTTATTAAAGTCTTTAACTTGGGTTTGACATCAGTTTCTTTATCTTTCAATATTTCTTGTGTTCTTTGAAAGGGTTTTCTGACGAGTCTGTGATTTTTTTTGTTTGTCCTTTGAGGTTCTATCAGCAACTCCCTGTGGTCCGCAGTAGATCATAAGTCATTTTCTTTGGTCTTGTATTGTCTTCATTTTTCTCTTTTGCTTGCTTTAGAAGAAAAGAAAAAGAATTATTTTTCAAGTTTCTTATTTTCACGCATAAAAAAAAAAGGTTTTCTTTTCATTGTTTCGTTAAGTAGTTAGGTTAGTTGTTTTTTAGGAAGAAGAGTGCTTTCTTAAGTTCTTTACTGAATGATTAAGACTTTAAGTAGCTCTTAGGCGAGCGGAATTCAGTTTCAGGTTTTTCTTTTAAAAGATCTTAGAAAGAAAAGTAATTAGAAAAGTTGGTTAAAGAGTTTCAATTTGCAAATCTTTATTTGTCAAAAGAAGTAATTTTGTTTCTAGCATTTGTTCTTCTCTTTCATCTCTTAAAAAACACCACCAATTTCATTTATGTTCCTTTGAATTAAGACAAACCACTTAAAATCAATGCTTAATTAAAATTTATTAGACTTTGTGTTTTTAGGGTCCATCAACTAGATTAGGCTAGAGCCTTGATTTAGGTTGGAGAGGAAACTCTTCAAGGCTATAAAACAAACATAGGATTCTATGCTAGGGAGTGAAAAAGTCCAGTAACGTGGAAATTATCCGAGACCCCCCTCTAACACAGGGGCTAAACATGAGGTCGTGTGCGGAAAGGTAATGGAGATAACCCCTCCAAAGTCGGACCAAGCGTAGTGGGGAACACATATAGAGGGCTTGTCTTGGGATTTTGTTGATCACATTTTCCATAGAGCTTCATGAGTCTCAAAACCGTTCCAAGTCCTCAGTTGTCTTCCATAACACTTTCTTTCGATACCCTTGATAGGTTTCAGGATTGATACCCTGCTCATTGCAGTCCACCCGACTGTCGATTGTACCCCCCTGGTAATTGTTCATGAGCTGGAAACCTAGTTGTCTTTACCTTAGGGACTTACACAGGTGACTATGGGGGTATACCATGGTACCTAGGGTAGACATTGAACCACACTTTGTAGAGTATACCTAGAGGGTTCTTCCATATTTGAGTTTCACTTACACTAGTAAGTTGCTCTAGTGTTGGCTGGTGTAATTGTTCTTCCAACTGGTTGTAGTGGTTTGATTGATTTATCTCTAGGAACTTTTCTAGTGCATGTTTTGGTCTTCAACGTTAGAAAGCCCTTGTGTGTCATTTATATTCTCCCACAATGGAATATCAAGGGATTCTTTGGTCGTGAAGGCTCTTGGGCCTATCGTCGGTTAACTTCAATCCACCACCGCCACCATGAAGGTGAAGACTTGACCAAGAAGGGTCATTTGAGGTGACCGAGCCATAGGAAACGGTACCCAAGCCAACTCCGAGAGGAGAACATTTGATTCTGGAGGAACTGACTATTTCTTACCTTGGGGTGGAAGCTCTCGGTCCGTATAACCCTCCGATCACTGACTTGTCGGTGCCACTTTTGATACAACTTGTCCCTCCAAGGGTAACGCATCACAAGCGTCAAATAGTCCTGCAAGCAGCGATGAAAGAAAATGTTGCTACTTTGTCGGGGAGTCCTCATACTCCCTCTACGACTTCCACCACTGGGGCATTCTACCTCCTAACTCACTTTCGTAGGTCCAAACCACTATGGTCTCAACAGCCTCTACCTCGAGAAACGGTCTGATTCTGTCTATGGCGGTGACCACTGCATCATTTACACAGAGTGCGATGGGCCCTTTGTTTTCATACAGGATTCCCAACTTTGATACAAACTTGATCCTCACCTACTCCACCCTACAGACCATGGGCCTGGGGGAAAGGATCTCAAACACTCCTCTGCAAGGGTCCATGGGAGTCACCTCATCCCCTTATAATGCTTTCCCTTATAGCGAGGGTCATATACCTTCGTCATCCCCCTCGCTCGGCAGCGCTTCTCAGCAGCCCGTCTGGCCAAACATGAACTATAGCTTGTTCAGAGTAGGTATTCAAGGACCTTCTTCTAATACCACACTGGTTGGTTCTTTGTCGTTCTCTTTGTTTGGTGAATTTGGTAACAATGCATTCTCGTTAGCTGTCATCTCGACCGGGGGCAACCCTAGTTTTGGATCACAAAATCATATGCAAGGTACTATTCCTTCATAGGGGGCACATATTTCTCAAGGACCTTGGAATCCGTGGTAGGGATTAGTTCCCTCATCAGGGATGTCGACTGGGGGAAACCCCTTCCATGTTTAATGGAACCCCGGGCAAGGCTCAGTACCTATGCTCGTCGGATCAGGAGTGGGCAACCATTTCCAGAACCTTTGGAACACTACGTCGGGAGAAAGCCCTTGTCATCCCTCAACATCCCACTATGGGAGTCATCCGATGATGTCTCAACAAGTGCAGTATCCGAATGTTGGCCTAAGCCATGGTTTTTACCAGAACTCGGGCCAACAGCCTAAATTTTCCTGGCAACCTGGTGCTAGCCAAATTCCAGGCTCCTTTCATCCTATACATACTCAACAACCCAAGCTGCCATTTGTGGCAACGTTGCATTTTCCAAACTTGTCAATATTGTTAAATGACCCAATCTATCACGATCTCCATTGGCCTCCCATGTCGACAAAGTTTCCCTCGGATGTTCCAAAGTTTGAGGGTAAGCCTAACGAAGATCTAGGTGATCATGTGACCACGTTTCACCTATGGTGCTCCTCCAACTCTTTGAGGGACGACTTCGTCCAGTTGCATCTGCTTCAACACATTCTTATCGGGAGTGTCGTGAAATGGTATATCGAGTTCGACTGCTCAAGATGCTCTACTTTTGGTGAATTGGCAATGGTTTTCTGAAACCATTATCAATTACCTATGAGATAAGATGTCGACACAGAACTGCTAGCCAACTTTGAGCAAACAAAGGCTGACCATATATATGATCACATCTAAGAATGGAGGCGCCGGAAGAGCTTCATAAAACTACTAGTTCCACCAGCATTCCTGTTGGAATGATTCCTTAAGTCTTTGGTACCTGAGTTATCCAAGGACATAGAAACGTCGAGGTCTTTTCATAGGAAGAGGTGATAATGAGAGTTCAACAACTAGAGATGATTTACTCTCAGTCTAGTTTACTTTCCGAGGTTTTTCCAAATGCGTCAAGGTCTATTCTTGACAAGACCAGACATAAGTCTGGACCACATGTTGATGGCATCGTCGGTTTAGCACAATAAAAGTCCACTGATCCACTATCAAATAAATTGCAGTAATCGTCGATACAGCAAAAAATAGCCAACCAAACCTCTAGTTTGGTTTCTCCCCCTACTCAGACGTCGGATGTACACAGTGTGCAATTGACAAACCCGAAGGCCAACTAGCAGCCTGAATGGAAGAAAAAATAGCAAAAGAAGGGTAACGGGGATTAGAAACCCACCAATAATGTTAACGGGGGAAACACAGAGAGAAAGAATTTGAAGTATCCATGTAATATTTTTAGAAATACCACCCGACTCACTTGTGCCCTCGGCTTGTGGAGGCCYAGAAATTATTAGTGCAGCAACAACCTGCTATGTTAACGARCCCATTTCCACATGGGCAACATTTGACTCAAGCCTCTTCGAGTGCGGATGGGGGCAGTCAGGGACCCCCTCCATCTTCTAGTAATCCCTTGACCTCRAACGTTTATATGTTGAAAGGTGATGCTCACATAGCTACTAGGACACATGATTATGGAATTCCAAACACTTCTTATAAGGGTAAAGAGGTTGAGAACCCATTTGTTCCTCTCTAGATCGAGGGAACAATGGGCAAGACAATGACATGCATCCTGAAAGGGGCGTTCAAGAAGGATTCACATAATCCAAACGTGAGGACCACCCATAATTACTCTGTGGTGGAGGATTTGTCACAAACCCCTTACACGATGTCTTCTTTGGAGGTCCTCCAGAGCTTCCCTTCACAGAGAAAAGCTTTGCTAGCTACCTTAGGATTCATTGAGACATGTAATCCAAGAACTATCATGATTTATGCAACCAACCTAAAGCTTCGTCTCCCATACCATGTTTCATTTCATATAGTAGTGGCTTATCCCATGAAATCTTTTACCTAGAATATTTTTTGCACGGTGGTTGATGAGGGTGCCTAGACATGCGTGATGGTGTTGGCATGTTGGAAAGCCATTGGCCAACCTTTTTTGTCTTTGTAACCTAACCTTTTGACATATTTCGATGGTCATTCGTTTAGACCACATGGAATCATCCCTTCTTTCGCCATGCAGTTAGGAGGGAAGACTGTGTGCGTCGAAGTTGAATTGGTTGATGCGCCTCTCGACTATAAACTCATGTTAGGGAGGATTTGGACATATGCTATGCATGCAGTGGTCACCACAGTTTTTTGGCTCTTTTTGTTTCCACACGAGGGCCAAATCGTGACCATTGATCAATTGTCCTTCTCTAGCCCTGACTCTTCATCGAGGGCATCCACGGTCTCAATGATTGATAACCCATAGCTCGGTGTCATCAACGTGGGGGATGGTTTATGCCCACCTCTCATGGGTACTTTTTATTACCCGCCTCCTTCCAGTGATGTCAAGATGATATCGGTTGTCCTTGACTAGCATAAGGCTGAAATCTTTTCAGTGTAGTCATTCTGTATGACTTACTTTAATTATCTGTGGATTCTTCCTTCCCCATCGGCCATGATGGAAGGGACAGGGCATCATGGCATGTCCATTCCCTTGCTCATGGAAAAATTTGTGTACTCTGTAGTCCAGCAAGTTTCATCTAACCCCGATCCACCTCGTACACCAAAGTTAGATCTAGTTCTCGAGCCTAACTGAGCTCAAGGTTCCCTTCCCACCATCAATTATTTAGACTTGGTCTTGCCCTCTGATGAGGAAATTTTAGAGGCATTAACTGGTCCAGACAAACCCTGGGATGATCTCCACCATAGATCTTATTTCCTCTCAGAGTTAAGAATAATAGAGGCAGGAGAATTTGTGTTGACTATGAATGGAGATAGGTCTTGTTCTATTAATCCTCTGGCTATGCACACAATTTATGTTGAGGGTAATATGGAAACCATCGCTAAAATGATACCTATTCATATCTTCAAAACCCCTGGCATCATGGAGAATGTCTTCGTCGGAGCAGAATGCTCCCCCGAGGAGATGCCAAACATCGACCCACGAAGTGTCAAGGATGAGAAAGCTTTGTTGTCTTTCAAGCTCCCTTCGAAATCCAAAAGCAACATCTGGTGAGACTACATTTATTCTTTCGATCTCGTCTAGATTAACTGAGAAAAGTAACCTCTTCGGTTCTTCTTTTAATCCCTTTTCAGAACCTCTAAACATGAAAAGATTGTCGAGCGATCTTGTTTCCCTTCATGCTCACAAAACTAAAATTTGAAGGCACGTCTGTCTAGCGGTAGTTTACCCCTTTTTCGATCTGGATGGTCAATTGTACGAACAAAGGTATACTCTAGGAACTTTAGTTTGCTAGAAGCGTATTCATACGTATAAGTTTAACCCTTTTTTGGGGCTGAGGGACTAAATTTATGAAAAAGGAACCTCCATGGAGTCCATAGTTAAGCTCTTTTCAGAGTCCCTAAAATTGAAAATATTTCCAAGTGAGCTTGTTTCTTACACTCGTTAAACGGTCCAGAAGAACATCCATTACGGAGTCCATAGATAATCTCTTTTCAGACTCCTTAAAAGTGAAAATATCGTCGAGTGACCTTGTTCTTTCACACTCATTAATTGGTTCATAAAAACATTCTACTGGCATGAGTTTACCCCTTTTTTTGGCCTGTAGATTAAGGAGGAAAAAGGTATGCCTCGGGATATTCGTCTCGCCGGGAGAAATCTCTTTAGTATATTTAATACTTTTTTGGGCTAAGGAGACTAAATCTAGAAAACGGTAGTGAGTCCATAGTTAATCTCTTTTCAGACTCCTTAAAATTGAAAATATTGTTGGGTGATATTGTTTATGTCACACTCGTTAAATGGTTTTGAATAGACGTATTTTCAGTGCTAGTTTATCCCTTTTTCGAGCCGACTATACTATCTTCGAAAAAGGTACCCCAATGGAGTCTTCTTTTATGCATTTTTAGACTCTCTAAAAATGAAAAACCACTGAGCTTACCTTCTCTAGGCTCGTAAAAAATACATTGAAGGGGGTTTCATCTTGTCTTTCTAATCACAGTTTCATCTCTGCGTCTTTGGCCTAATGTCGGCTCCATGTTTCTCTCAACTGAACCTTTGAAGCATTCCTTAAATGCAAGCCTTGTAGCATTCCTTAAATTCACCGCCTAAAGCCCGTCACCCAACCAGATAACCATACTTTTGTCATATAAAAGGAGGTGTTGAGGTCTCATTCAAAGGATAATCATAGTAACATTGTAAATCTTCCCATTTCACTTTCCCCCCTTGCCCCAAGAATTTGAAACCACACTGTGAGCTTTGAGCCATAATTCCATATTCTTGCCCTTTTTCCTCATTCATAAGCCTATGCCCATTCTCTAGACAGAAGTGTGAGAGGAGAAGGATAAGTGGAAGCAGTTGGATCTTGGTGAAGAGGATCTTGGATCAGGTTCGAGGAGTAGTCGTCGATCTCATTTTGTAAGTGACTTTGTGAGATTAATATAAAGAAGTACTTTTTTCATCCCGCCATATGATGTGTTCAATATTTATGTTTGATTTACATTTTGTTGCGACATCTAACCCACTAATTCATATATAGAATGAATGTTTGTAGTTTCTTGTTTGTATTTTGGTGAATGCAGGTCAGCCTTTGGAGGATATCTACAGTCGAGAAGCAACCAAGAACATAGGGATCGACATCGGACGCGGAGTTTAACTTAAGACTATCGGATCCCTCTACTTTGTACTTTATGCATGAATGTGGGGTATTGTCGAGATAGTTGTTAAAATTTGGAGACTTTAGACGGTTAGATCTGCCTGCACTTTAGAACCCTAGTGTAGTGCATAGAGGGGTTTTCCCACTATAGCACCCGTGGTTTCCTAATTTGTTGAAGCCACTCTCCTTATCCAACGTATTTTCAATTATGTCCAAGATTTTAATTAACTTTGTATTGAAGTATTATTTTTGTTCCTTGGCCTTCATAAGCCTCTCATTATTAGCCTTGTGGCTCTGGACATGTTTTTGCAATTTTATGATGGTCTCAGCCAAATTTATGTCTTCCTAATTTCCTCCTCCATGTACATTGGAGTTGGTTCCTTCCATACCCAACTGGACATTCATCCCTCTGATTTCATCTTCTTGAATGTAGAATATCTGTGTACCATCCATCACTCTACACTCTATGTTGATTTTGATCTGACAGTTGTTGATTCTGCAAAAATGTGCATCCAACAAAACTTTGTCAGCCTAATTGTTCTTAATAATTTCATGAAAATACGAACCATTCTGATTCATTAATATATATTAGATTTCTTTTCTGCTGATTTCCTGAGAAATTGACTGTTCAGATCCAATTTATGGGTGAACAATTATCTTCAATTGTTCAATACCTTTCCAATGCACGTTTCCATGCTCAATTCTGAGTTTTGAGGAGGAAGTTATGGATACTTGAACAATTTGTCTTTTTAGTGATGCAATCCTTGTACATGGATTCTTCCAACTCAAAGTCAAATTGGATCCCTTCTTTGGGTTTACAGGCCTTCCTTACTTCATTAGGTGTAGGTTTGTAAAAATTAAAAAAAAAAAAACACATGCTCCTTCTCTGAGCCCTTCTTTGTTTTCAAAAACAAATTTCAGGCACTTAGCCCTTTTTCTTCGGCCCCCGAATGCATGTGACCATGGGCAGTTACCTAGTGCTATATGTAAAGAACTTATCCTATTCTTCAGGACTACGGGGCTAAGGAGCTTCAAGATTTATAGGTTTTCCTTTCACCTCACCCCATTTCCTCTGAACATTGAATTGGAAAACTTCCAAACAACCTCCTCTTCAGAGCTTCAGAGCTTCGGCACTTCAAAGCTTCAGAGGTTTTCACGAATCCAAACTTTCAAATCCCTCGGACCGTGGAATTGGAAAACTAACGAAGGAAGGTGGATCACTATTCCATGGTTTCCAACAACCAACGGCTGAGATTTACTATGCAACTCTGGGATTCAGGAGATCTGCTACATCATTCCTTATTTCTGCCTAATGTCAAACCCCTAAACTCTTGGGGCTCACTTAGTACGGTGCACCTGAGGTTCTATGTGTTAGAAAAACATAGGTGACACATGGATCAATCCGATGGGTGACACGTGACAAGTTCTAACTGAAAAAATGAGTCTTTTAAAAGCACAAAACACACTGACACGTGAAATGCATCTTGTTTTCCCACATCACCCTAAGTGACGTCATCAGGCCATGTCACTTCGGTGCTTTGTGAATTCGAAACTTTGGAACTTCGGGACTCTGGGAATTCAGAGATCTGGAATTTCTTCCAACATTTTCCCCTCGAATGTCGAATTCCCAAACTTCTTAACCTCCCGAGTCCACGTAGTACAGTTGTCATCAATCAAAGTGGTGAGTCGTGTCTCCACTGTCGAGTGACATGTGTCATGTCCCAATCAGTACTAAGGGCCTATCAAAAGTACACAAAAAAGTGACACGTGGTAGACTTCGGGTAGGTCCACGTCACCCTAGGCGATGTCATCATGCCACGACATATCTAATTCTTTGAGACTTCGGTGATTTCTTCTCATCAACACTTTTTCAAATCCGTAAAATTGTTGACTATCGAACAATTTCTTCCCATAGCTTCCAGACTTCGTTGATTTCTTCTCATCGACACTTTTTCAAAATTGTCGAACTGTTGATCAAGTCCATGCCACTTCGACGTTCCTTTATTTTGGCACTTCGGAAGATCTCTTCTCATATGCACATTTTCAAAACTCTCGAACTGTTGAATGTCAAACAATTTCTTCCTGTATCTTTGGGACTTCAACGATTTCTTCTCCACCCAATCTCCAATGGATTTCCCTGAACTCCAAATCATTGAACCACTTGGGAAATCCAATGCTCTTACTTCTCCTGAATGATCTATGATTGAGATTCACTATGGGACTTTGGAGCTTCATGCTTCGAATCCTTTCTAAAAAAAAACTTAAAAACTCATCGAAGTAACGAAGTATGAAGAACTTTGACAGTTAATTGTCGTGCACCTTCTCTAGATCTGATGGTTGTGATGGATTTGTCTTCTTCCAAACAGATCCACGGTTGTCCTGGTTTATCAAACTATTATACCTTTTGATCTTATGAACACAGCCAAGGTGTTCCCTCAGCACCCTCCTGGAACTTTGTAATTTCAATTATTTGAAACTTTTTCTTCAAAAATCACTTAGATGGCCCAATTCAGGCTCAGTGTCGAAAATTGAGCTCTGATACCAAATTCTAATGTACCCAGTCGTCCCAGGGCCGGGGCATGCTACCAAAAACCTCTACTCTATTCAAAATATAATACACACACACACAAAGATATATATAATGCAAATTTAATAGATATAAACATTCTTCTCATACATTGATTCATGTGGAAATGATAGTATACACATACATGCAATAAACATAGGTAATTCTAATAAAATTCAGACATGTACTTAAACACAACATGTAAAATTAACATAGAATTAATACTTATCTTTTTATGAAATCCATTTAATGCATGCATACCTTCCATGAACCTCCGATCCTTAGACCATGTTTCTCCAAGATTTCAACAGTGGGTCACCCCCGAGCTGGGACTAAACTACACCCAGGGTAAAGGGAATCCTAGTCTAGGATGAAACTATGAAAAGTTTCACAATGCAACAAGAAGGATTCCCTCCAAGGAGCCTACTTATGCCCATTGCTCAGAGACTCTCATTCCCCACATGCATGTCCCACCCCAGGAATATACAACTTCATTGTTCCAAAGTCCATCAACTGCTCCACTTCCCTTCCAGGATTTCAACAACAAGATGGATCAGGAATTCTCGGAGCTCTATAGCTGCTGCTAGAATCCCTCCAGGATAAATCACTTCCCCAACAATCTCTCTCACCTGGAGGGAGTGGATCACAGGCCTGACAACCTTCTTCTTTAATCCACAGGCCTGACAACCCTCCTCCTCAAAACCATAGGCTTAACAACATGCTTCTTCTATCCAACTCCTAATTCAAACGGTCAATAACAACAACAAAATTGGGTAAGGGCTCTACTCATGATAGGTGGCCACACCATTCCAGAGGAAAACGTGGGTATTTACAACAAAATGTCTAGGGGCATAATATGGCTCAGGTATGGTGCAATCGTGTTGTGCCTCCCAGGAAAAACAAGTTAGCTTCACAGGTTTGCAGGTTTCATAGGTTGTAGAGGTCAAGGAAGGAGGAAATGGCTACATGAATGCTTCCTCTGAGTGTGTGCGTGAGTGGGGAGCCTGGCAAGAATGGTGATAGAATCCCATAACGATGGGGTTTTCCACATAAATCTGCATGCACCCAGATTGACATTTGTATCTCTTGGGAGCTCGTTCCTCTCCACTTGGATTTCATTCCTCTCCCCAAAGGAACTTAGGATAACAAGGTTTATTTCCCAAAACTTAGTATTTTAGGAAAATACATTATAATATTCCCTTGGGTTAAGCTCTCAAGCTTAGCCCATTTTTCCTAGCCTCTCAGACCCTTCCCTTTCCCTTCCCAGTGGATCTTAGTCCCCCATAACTCTTTCTTTGCGGTCGTTCTACACGTAGTGATGTAATTATATTAATGATGTGAGTATTTACATATAAAAAAATCAGGCTCCCTGGCCTTCAAAGTCTAGGCTCTCTGACCTAATAAACACATAAGCTTCCCAGCTTATAAATACTTGTCTCACCGGCATATAAACATAATTATAATTCAGCATAGGCTCGGCCTTGGGGTATTACAGTGTCACAATGATCTAGGTGAAAAGGGGAATCCAATGATATATGTCTCAAATAAGGGTGCTCCTTTTTTTCCTTTTCTTTTTCCCCTTTTATTTTCCTTTCTTTATGTTATTTTTTAACTTCGCTAGGGTTTTATGCAGATCTAAATAATACCGTAGTGTCAAAATGCCCAAATTCTTAATAGGAAAAAACGAAATAAATGTATAGTAATTTTCACAACCCGAATGAAGGAGGAAAGGATGCAGGGCAATAAATCTTCATTGTTCATTTTCTGTTTGTAATTTTTCCATATCGAATGTCGGAGGAAAGGTTGCATGGAAATAGATCTTCTATGTTCCTTTTATGTTTTGTTTCCTTCTTAAGGGTTAGGGTTTTCAGGGTTCCTACAAACAAGGGTTTTCCATGTGCTATATCTCTCTGATATATGTGTGGGTTCCAACAATAGTACTTGACCCAATATCTCAGGGAACTAACTAAGGAGTCTAGATCGTACCCTTAGTCATACTACCCAATTACCTAGGTACTAAAGAGTATCATCCCGAGTGTTTTTCTTGGTGGAACTATAGAACTCAGGTGGTCGATCGGTTGATATATGGCTAGTTTCAAGATAGCTAGGGCTTCTCCCGATATACCAGAGGTATGTGGAAGAACAAATCCATATACAGGTGATGTCTGATGCGCTACCAATCTAAGGGGTACTAACAGGGGTTACAAGGGTGTCCAACAATGTGATCTTAAGTACCTATTGTATTTCCTATGTGTATGCTTCCTCGACCATGGATTTATGTGTTGAATGACATATCTGTGTAGCTTAAAGGCATTGTAACACGTCTCTACCCTGGAAAAAAAATTAACCCACAAATCCTGCCAAGGAAAGTGCTCTGATACCACTTGTTAGGCACCAGATCTATTATAATAGAAAAAAATACAAATATTTCAATTAATACCAATGGAATAACAACAATGAACAAAAATATAGCAGCAAAACAGTAGAATATATGGAAACACAACACCAAAATAATACCTTTATTGTTAGGAAACAATGTTCACTTTCCTCTTCGATGGGGAAACCTCCAACAGAGTAGAGCTCTATTACAATAATTATCAGGACAAAGATTTCTCGTGCCTCCTACTCTTATTTATACTAATTCTATCTTCTAAAGAACATTATGTGTAGTGGCCATATTAATTTAACATCCATTAATTCTACAACAATACAGTAACTTCTACTAGATTTATGAAAATTCAATAATTCTTTTCTATTTTAGCACATACGCATGTAAATTTAACAACGAATATTAAAATTTTATAACATAATAAAAACAAATACATAATTTTAAATACCTGGGTCTGATGCTAACCCTCTGTTTGTTTGCTTTCCTTGTTGACCGTTGTTGCACTGTGTAAACACTGCCCAAACCTACTATCCTCCCTGCCAATTAGGACAAATACCTAGCTCCAAGATCTCATATGGATATCCTGGCCCCCGTGCCCAAAACCTCCAGCAAACCAGTACCCAGTGCCCCTGTACTAAACCTTCCCACTCCCGAACTCAACTTCTCTCTGCAAATCCAAGAGAGCCCCAAAAATCCATCCCCCAAAATCTCCCGTCGAATCATCCTCCCTTCGTAAACCTCCTCCGCCTCCATATCCTTCCTTCACCACCTCATGCATTTACTTCCTTACCTACTCCTAGTTAATGCCCCTTA
>SNQJ01S0114962.1:76678-89756 GCA_010110895.2 Picea sitchensis
TTAATCTTTTAAATTTAATACTCATGTTATTAAATGTAATAGGTATTTAATTAATTAATTAATTAATCAAAATTATAACCTTTAATTAATTAATAACTACTTAATTAATATCATTAGATCAATCTTTGTTTAGTTATTAACATTATAGGCAAAATTAATTACCTAATAATTCTTTTACTTAATAATCCCTAAGTATATATTCTACTAGGGTTGTTACATTATGGATGAAGATATTTCTAGAAGCGAAAGCTTCTATTAGGTCATCTTAATTTGAGTTGTTCATATTTATTAAATATTCCTTATTAACTAATGTTGGCCTTTATTACATGGAAAATATATTATTCTATCTATGTGAGGGGTTAGAGAGGTTATGTCCCTAATAGGATTACCACGATATACAAGGTCACTGAAGAAGAAATGGGACATATCATGGAACATTGGGATGTCGAGTGGAATATTCCAATGATAGAATTAGAGCAGCTAGAGACACAACACCCAAAAGTAGAGGAAGAAGGAGATGATGAAGAACAAGAAGGAAATGGAAACCAAGGAAATGGTGTAGCTGACACACATAATACTATACCATAGCTGGGAGAGAATAGGAAATACATAGACAAGGAGAAAGCAGTCCAACAACACAAAAAGAGGAAAGTTGTGAGGGAAATGGGCATTCAAGCACTAAAATACGATGACTTATAAGAGATCGCAGATCAATTCAAGGAGATTACAAAGGAGGATTTGGAGAGAGTGACACAAAATCAAGAAGAAAGGCACTTGGATGTGCAAGCGTAGATTGTCTCACTGCGACAGATTTTGGAGAGAACTGGGATAATTCCAGTTATAAAAGGAGAACAAGAGAAAACAGAGAGTACGAAAAAGACCATAGATGTGTAATCAATGAAATATCACCCCTCAAAAACATCAGGAGACCACAGAGTAATTAAGTTATCAACAAAAGCATTAGAGGTTCCATCGACAAAGATGTAGGAGAAAACACAAGATTTAAGTTATATTGACTTAGTCTTGTCATAGTTGTCAATGAATGTACTAAATGTTTTGGAATGGGATGAGGTTGAACAAAGAGAAGCAAGGTTGAAAAATGTAGTGCAGGAAGTGTACAAAAAAATTCCAAAGATACCAATGGAAGTTAATACTCCATTCGAAGAACAAGTGTCGAATATTAGAAAATACATTCAGGGATTCCACACGAATGTTATTGATTTGGAGGCACATCGGACACCGAGCACTCCACTAGAGGAAAGAGAGAAAAGGCAGAAGACGAAGACAAAAACCATTGAGAACATCATAAGTCTAGAAGTAGAGTGTGCCAAGTTGTATGAAGAAAGAAAACAATTATGGAATCAGCTGACAAAAGACACGAAGATGCAGGAAATTGGGAAAAATATATAGGTTGCACAGGAAAAGGTGAAAATTTTAAGGAAGTGATGAGCACCTTACCACCAGCAGAAAACATGGCAGCAATAGCAGAAAATAGAAAATTATACTTAGAGATGAACCAGATGAGGGTTGAGCAGTAGCCTCATGCACAAAATATCCAAACGCTTCATGAGGAAGCATACAAGGTGACAACAAAATTAGTAGTTTTGCATGGCATGGTCAAGCAGGTGGTACAAGAAAGTGTAGGAAAATTGAAGACCCATATTACTGTAGAGACGGTCGAGGGAATTGCATAGCAAGAAAAAAAATCAAGGAAAAATATCTCAATTGCAAGGGAAACATTTCATAATTTCATGGAGACTTGGAAGAAAGCCTGAAGTGGCTTGAGACGAGCCATGGGTTAGTGTTGGGGGCCTGTTGGAGTACGTCATTTTGGGACAAGTTTTGGGAATCATGTAGGATCAAACCATCTAATAAGTTGGCTAAGGTGAATCTCATGCAAAGGAAAGAAATATAGTTATCTCATTTTTAGGAGTTAACGTGCACATAAGAAAAAAATTAGTTAGAAGTAGTTAGTCCTTTTGGTCCATTTTGTAATGAGCTAAACCCTAGTACCAATGTATAAATATGTATGTGTTTTTGGTAGAAAGTAGCATTGAAGTAGTCAGATGATAAAATGATCTAAGTGTGTGTTGTATGCACAAATGGATAGGGAATTTTGGGTAGAACTGATGTATATTATTTGAGGGAAGTGTTCACCTGTTGTGAGGATTGAATATGAATCCATTCGTTGTGGAAGTAGCCCACTTGGGGTGAACCACGTTAAATTCTTGTGTTCTGATGTTTTTGTTGTCATGGTATGTTGGTTTAATCTATTTATTGTACACATGTAATAGATCCTTAAGGATTAATATGAATATGTATATGATGGTTCCATGCACATGTTGAATGATTAAGTAAGATGAATTTGTCATACGTTATTATGTTGTTATGATTGTTGAAAAGTCAACAAGAAATGTGTGTCTAATTTATTTTTCCCTTAAATAAATTGAACAATAAATATTAATCTATTATCTCATAATTACTTGAAAATAATTAACTGAAATGGAAAATCAGTTAACTATAGGAAATTCGAGTTAAAAGGTTGACTGGTGGGACAAGAAATCCGAATTAGTTATAACTGAGTGATTTGGAGTTGTAACAGAATTATAAGTGTAGTTATGTGAGTTGTAAAGTAGTTTAACTTAGTTAAGTGAGTTAAGCTCAGTTGTACTAGTTGTAACTGAACTTACACTAGTGAGAGTTTAGTGAATTAATTATTAATTAATTCAAAATCAGTGAACTCACATGCAACGGAAGATTTACCATTGTTAACTACATGCATGTCAGATCCAGTGGAGACCCAGTTGAGATAACAAGTGAAAGGGACAGTTTGGCTATCAGTTGTGATTTAAGTGAAGTGCACTCATACTCATGCAATCACTCACACAGTAGATGTTCCCATGAGAAATGCGCAGCCTAGGTAAGAGGAATTTGAATTCATTTGCAGGGTTTTCATTGCAGGGATTGTGCAGAGGAGGCGGGTTGTCTGGAGGCAGAGAATTGGCACATGTATTTGTTGATTTTTGCATGACAGTGTGAGACGATTGTATTGTACTAAGAGCTCTTGGATTAGAGTTTTGTATGAGATTGTTTCATGATCCATGATATACCTAATATATGATAGTGGGGTTTTTATCTTTATGCTTTCTAAAAAAAACACCCTTGTTATGTGCGATTGATCTTTCTTCTTGATATTGCAATTGGCGATCGTGTTTTTAAATTCCGCAAGAATATTAGTAGAAGAGATTCTATATTTAACAGTGGCATATAATTGTTAGATCAAGAGAATATAGGAAATACATAATTTGTATTAAAATTTATACATGGTATCCGAGCGCAAAAAAATTGCAGAAGATGAGTTTGTGATTGGATAGAATTTGAATTTGTAGAAAGACTTTCTTAGTGCTATAGTTGATTCAAGATCGAAATGGATTTCAATGGCTTGAGGTTGGAGTATGCACTCGAGGGAATCTCAAACTACATTTCTTGGAGTGTGGGAATAATAGTCATTGATGATGATTTGGTGAGCTTGGCGCTCTTAGGACTTCCCAAGAATTGGCACAGTTATCAAGACTCTGTCAATGGAAGGGAAAATTTTCCATATTGGGAATGACTATGGTCAGATCTAATGCAGGAGGAGTTCAGATGAAACACCAGAGATGGATCTTCATCAAATCATGATGATGAAGAGGATTTTTCTTTAGCTGCTAAGGAAAGGAAAGGGAAGGGGAAGAAATTCCATTCAAAATCTGAGTCTAAAGGCAAGAAGTTGGATTTGTCCAAAGTGAAGTGTTTTCACTGTCACGAACATGGGCATCTTGCTACTAACTGTCCACAAAAGAATAAGAACAAGAAGGTTGTTGGAGTTGTAGTTGGTGAGGCCCTTGCCTCACAATTTAAACTTGAATTCTCTTTGATCGCATGCATGGATTCAAGTGCATTGGGATCTGTGTGGGATTTGGATAGTGACGCTTCCTTCCACATGATGAGAGATAAGGAGTTTTTCAGTGACTTGGAGGAGAGAGATCTCAAAATGCATAATGAGATGGGAGACGATGGACAATACAGTGAGACTGGCATTGGTACCATTACCTTTTAGAGGGAGTCAGGTAAACCATTTCAATTGAAAAATGTTATGCATGTTCCAGGTCTGAAGAAAAACATGGTCTCAATCGCAATATTGGAGGACATAGGCTATGATGTTGTTTTCAGCAATGGAAAATATTTCCTGCGACATAAAACAACGGGTCAAGTCAAGAAGATAGGGATTCGAGTTAAGAATCTCTACATGCTAGAGGTAGATGGTTGTGCTGCCATGATGGGAAAGGAAGAAAAATTGGTGAGTCGAGATGAGGGCGAATTATGGCACAGGCAATTGGGCCATCTTCATCATGGAGCCTTAAAGATCATGCAGCAAATATCAACTGGACTTCCAATGGGCACACTTGCTCAGTTACATCAGTGCAAGGGTTGCACCATGGGGAAGTATGTAAATTCCACCTTTCATGAAAAGGAGAATTGTGCTTCAGTGATCCTGGAGAGAGTTCACACAGACTGTGTGGACCATTCTCAGTTGCTTCAACAGCAAAACATAAGTATTATGTTATTTTTGTTGGTGAATTTTCTCGTAAATGTTGGATCTTATTCATGCAGAAGAAGGATAAAACACTCTCAAAGTTCTGTGAGTTTAAAGCATTGGTGGATAAAGAATCGGGGAAACAAGTGAAGGCTCTAAGGAGCAGTAATGGTGGAGAATACATCTCTAATGAATTCAAAGAATTTTGCAGCAAAGAAGGAATTCGAAGAGAACTCATAGTGCCTCATAACCCACAGCAAAATGGGGTCGCGGAGAGGAAGAATAGAACGATCATGGGTGCAGCACGAGCGATGTTGCATGATCAGGGCCTACCAATGCATTTGTGGGTGGAAGCATGCAATACTGCATTTTATGTGAAAAACCGTTTTCCTCATAGAGTACTTGGCATGAGTACACTTGAAGAAGCTTTCACTAGTAAGAAACCCGATGTTTCTCATTTTAAGATTTGTGGCTCATCTTTTTATGTGCGTGTGACCAAGGATGCCAAGAAGAAGATGGAACCAAATGTTGAAGTTGGGATATTTGTGGGGTACATAGAAACACCCCATAATTATCGTGTGTATTTTACTAATAGTATGATGACTGTTATGCGATGGGATATAAAATTCGATGAGGGGAAAGCCATGCGGTTGTCACTTGAGAGGGAGCTAGACTTGCATGCAGAGGAGGAAATGTTCGTTCCCAAAGATGAGTCTCAAGATGTGGATCAGCCAGATGAGGAGGTTAATGGAGTGGAGGAAGCCACTCATGCAGAGCCATCCATCAGAAATGGTAGAAAGTGCCCCACGGAAGCTAATAGATTCTTGTCCCTTAACCAAGTTTTGGGAGATTCTTGGTCATGTTGACCTATTTTGGACTTCGGCAGCCTGTCGAAAGAGGATCGCAAGATGAAGTGGAGATCACGAGATCTCGTCCCCTTTTTGGGTCCTTCTTAGGTTTTGGGGATTATGTAATAGGATTGGGATGTCGGCTCATGGGTTTACCCATGTTTAGGCCTATTTTGTAATATATAAATAGATGCCTAGGCTAGATAGAAGTAGTAGTGCATTTATGTGATGTTAGGTCGATGTGCTAAGTGCAATATGGCTAAGTGCTAAGTGATAGTATGGTTTATGGATGCTATGTGCATGACTGTAAGAGACATGTAGAGATAAGTGCAAGTGGTTGTAATGAACCGTGGAAGGATTTGTGTTGTAACGCAAGGAAGAAGGATCTAGCGAGTTGCGCAGATATTTTGTCCTAGGCAGAGGAGGTTTTCGAGGCTCTGTTCTTGTAACCGATTGACTGAAGACAATAAAGAAGAAGATTTGGTGGACGTATCCCCAGGGTGGGGGTGAACCACGTAAATACTGTGTTATGTTGCTTTTTGCCTTGTCTTGATGTGTTCACATGTTATTTGCTAAGTGCTTTGATATATTTAGATAGATCTACTTATGCTTTGTGTTTATGATATGAGAGAATGTTACATCTGATCTGTATGGCTATGTTAAGTGCTTGATCTTCTTGATCTGATATATTTACCTATGCTAAGTGATTAAATATATTAGATTAGTGTGAATGTTTTATTAGCGAAGTGGATATTGATTGCATATTGAGGAACTAGAGGTGCTAAGTTCTTTATTAAGTGTTATAATCATAGATCTGTGTCCCAGCTAAGGTTGCAGACACCTGAGTCCTGCAACCACCCCTTCCTCTACCTCGGGTGAGACTTCTTATGCTTCGTAGTTGTTGTCGAA
Source organism: Picea sitchensis (assembly GCA_010110895.2). Lineage (NCBI taxonomy): Eukaryota > Viridiplantae > Streptophyta > Pinopsida > Pinales > Pinaceae > Picea > Picea sitchensis. The sequence goes on from SNQJ01S0114962.1 coordinate 83,012, forward strand.
AGGGCTAGTAGTTAGGAATTTTTTGGTGTGTCGTTGTAGCGTTGAACCCCGGGTCTTCCCCTATGACAACAAATGATTTTGTTACCGGGACTTGAAACTGTGATTGCTGGGAACTGAGAAAGAAGAAGCTTTATGAAAAGATTCAACCTGAGATTGTGAAAGGTCTGTGTGTAGATATGTTGCCCTAGCGCGCAGTATTCTACTTGACTTATAAAGTTGTATGCTAAAGAAATAAGCTCGATCTGAAGAAAGAAGGTCATATCTGAAGTAAAGAAGCAAGATTTGAAAGATTTGTGCTCTAAGAAAAGTAAAAGTGAGAATTTCTGATTAAAAAAAAAAAAAAAAGGTAAGATCTGCAAGCTCTGTGCTCTGATAAAAGGTAAGAATAGTGAAAAGTTTTAGATCTGAAATCTTTATGCTCTTTATAAGGAAGATAAGTGGAATTTTTTGTTTCTAGAGTATGGATCCAGGTATGATTAATAGGTTATGTCATAGCTTAAAAACTAGGGCACTAATAGATGAAAGAAGGTTTGATATGTATAGATATGATAAGAATAGTGAAAGATATGTTATACCTATGCATAGAAAGAATGTTTGGACTAACAAATGGATGCAGGATCCTAGCAAGAATTTGTTGCAGGTTAGATCCTATGATCCTAGTGCACAGTACATAAGAAGTAGGGGATCATTTAAAAGAAAGAGAAGATTAACCCTATGTTAAAGTTGAAAAAGATTGGGACATCTTGCTAAGGAATGCCTTGGGAACATACCTAGTTGTCTTTGTTGCAAATCTATGGACCATGAAGTGTTGGATTGCCCTAGAATGATTGCTAAAGTTGAAAAACTGAATCTGAATCAAGAAAACCCTAAGGCAGATCCAAAAACTATGGAAAAACCCCAACAAGAATCAGAGAAATCGTTGCTATAGATAAAAGAAACCCTGAATGGCCACCGACATGTCATCTTATCAGAGATATTCAAAGAAAAAGAATGCATCGAAGAAAGAATATGATACTTCTACATTGATTGTGTTCTAGATGAGGAAGCACAGGTGAATATCATGGCAGAGAGAATTTGGGAAGCTATAGGGAGGCCTGCTATGATTCCTTCAACAGGAGGAATATGTTTATTTAGAGGAAAGATGATAAACCTGTGTGGAAGGATCACCTAGATACCTATGAATACCAATGGAAATTCGACAGAAGAATATTTTGAGATTATTAAATTTGTTGAAGACAACGCCCCATTTACCATGTTAGTAGGAAAACCTTGAACTGATAGAGATCAAGCTAGACAAAAGGAAGAAGAAGAAGTTTTGGAGAAGAAGAAACAAGAGTTAAACGATTTCATGACCAGAAGGATCGCACACTTGATTGAAGAACAAGAAAGCAGATCGAAGTTATTCAACGCTAGAAACCCAGATGTCGAAGCTACAAGAACATTAGAAGACCCACAGAAGACGGAAGTACCTACCCTAGACAAAGAAGAAGTATTATCCAAGAACCCTAGGGAAGAATCTCAACAGTGCGAAGTGACTATGACCAAAGAAGGTGAGAATCATAATGGGAAAAGGACTACCAAGACAAAGCTAACTAGAAAGAAGGCTAGAAATCTAGGTAAGAAGAGAGCTAAGTTCAAAAAATTGCAAAAGGTTCTAGAGGGAACTTCGCAGGCGGAAAAATTGCAAAATTGGAGCTTCACCAGGATATCAGAACAGAGAAACATGGCACTTCACCATCACGAAGCAATATAGTCGTTGGGTACATTGTAACCGTTCAATCGATGCTCTAAATGGGCAGATAGGAAATTATGGTTCATCATCTAACCGTTGGACCGCGCCATAACAGACAAAACCAGAGTTAATGGAGGCTCATACCCATTGCAAGCGAACCATTGTTAATTTACCTATTTATCCCATCGCGCCACACACCGAGAACACTTTTTCTAATTGATAATTCAAGCCCATGAACTAAGCCAAGTTTATACAGTGATCACCGCTCTCTTTCTCTCTATCTTATTATTGTGTCCAAGTTATTCCCCGAACCTGCGATTGTTCACCTTGAGTGTGTATGTCGGACGAATTGAGCGTCGTAGAGAAAGCTCTCGAAGAATTTTTTATCGACTTAATGACTGAGAAAGTCATGTAGATGTCTAAAGGTATCCAGGCTTCATCCACGAGAACAGTTCAAGCATCTCCATCCACTACTCGTGGAGTTGGACTGTCTCGACCAGCAGATGAAAAGAGAACTAACCACAGAGATGACTTAGTGAATGTTAAATTGATTCTGAGAATATTACCCACCTATCTACCACCTCTGAGTGGAACAATAAATAGAGATAGTGTGCCCATAGAATTTGAGTACGCTTTGGTCACTGCATACCTCCCGAAAGGGATACGCACAGTTCGTATAGACCAAGAAAAGATTGCAGAATTGAAGTTTAGCGACTTCAACCTTGGCGAAAGGAAGGTCTATAACATGCTCGCCCAACACAATTACCTGACCAGAACAAAGGGAAAGAATTCGAAGATAATTCCCCAGTCATGGACTATGAACCTCGTGAAGTCCACACTACTCAATGTCATGAAGATTCCTCACTTCATAAGACACCAAGAAGTGAATGCATGTGTCAAGATTATGTTGTCTTGTTACCATGGCAGATACTTGTGGTTGAACTGTTGTATCACAGTGGATATGACGTTGATCAATCGGATCACAGGGTTGAGTATGCAAGGCCCTGACCCACAGGATTTCTATCCTAGGAAAACCATGGATCGTGCTCAAGCTCAAAGGATCAAGGACACATACAGAGATGTTGAAAAGGGAATGCGAGGCTACAAGATAGCCTCTATCCAGAGTGGTGCAGTGCACCTCACCTGCCAATTGATCGCAGGAAATTTAGTCCGCAAGAACTGACCCACCCAAGTCATTGGTTTTGTAGTAGACCTCGCAGGGAACTGCGCAGAGGGCCTACAAATGAATTGGGAGAAGTACTTGGTGAACCAGTTGGAACTGGACTGCAGGGAAATTCAAGATTAGGGATATGAATTCCACTTCAGCTGACTTTTGATCCTGATTTCTTTCATCGCATGGGATATGAGGGAAGGTACGACCTTCCCGAACATTGAGACATTTGAGCCATTGGCCGCGAAGTTTAGCACACTATGGTATTCCAATGACATGAATAAGCAATGGAAGTCAAATGTTGCGTTCCATAACTATTACAACCAATTGAATACAAGAATCCAGTTTGAACCTCGCATCACCCCGAATAATTTACATCGCTTCAGGCCTTTGATGAAATTTAGCATGGACAGCCATTTCATCTATATCACAGCGCAGGATGACGATCACAAGCAACAGCTGCAGTCATACTATAAGATGATGGAGGAGGACTTGGAGGAGATCACCAAGGACTGTTCGATGGACCTCCTCATTCCATTAGACCCTATGGATATGTCCAACATTGACATTCCAGAAGTAGTGCATGATACACCTGGATCCAGAAAGATAAAGAAAACTGAAGAAGCCCAAGATGTAAGCAGTACTTCAACAAAGACTGCTTCCATCTCACCTGAGAAAGGAGGTGATGGAGGAGAGATAAATGGTGCATAATTCAAACAGAAGAAAGGCGAGGTTACACCACCTAGAGACGAGGAGGACCCCTCAAAGAAAAGGAAGGTTTCCCCCATGAAACCTTCCTCCCAAAAGAAATCGAAAGATTATATGACCAAAATGCAGACTACCCTCACCTTAGATGACTTCAACTTCATTGTAGCAACCCTGAATGATGCTTCGCAGGAGATAGATAAGAAGAAAGAAGCCAAGCAGGAAGAGATGTACAATCAAATTGAGGTTGAACTCCAAGGATTGCAACATGCACTATAGACCAGCCGTGCAGTTTCCACTACGCCTCTGCCATTGGGAACACCAGAACTGGGAGATGAGCCATCTCAACTCCACCGAATAGATGATACAGTTGAAGCTCGCCTTCGACAATCACAGGAAGAAATAGCGCATTCCACCCAGGCCCTAGAACAAGTACAAGGAGTCCTTGTAGAGAAATGCAGTACTGCAGAACGAGAGAAGCTTGCTATCCAGGCAAAGTTCGAAGAAGAAAAATCCCATCTATAGAAAGAAAAGGAACAGTTGCTCGCAGAGCAACTAGAAGTAAAGGAAATGGTTAACAGAGCACTCCGCTCTGTGACAGTTGTAGAAGTAAAGGTTGAAGAGAGAGTTCCTTAGCAAGTAATGCAACTTGAAGAAGTGATCTAGCAGCTACGCGCAGTACCTGATACCCCTCAAGATGTAAGAGACCAAAGGGAAGCAACTGCCCGCAGCACAGTTGAGAGACTGAAGGCTCTTGTTGGGGAGTGAAAGAAGATGAGTAACCACAGTGCCCAAACGTAAGAGAAGCTCGTTGACAATCCAGAGTTACAGGCATTGGAATCGCAGCTCCAGTAAGTGAAGCAACATGCAGACATACTACAGGCAGAGTTGAAGTCCCTATCAACTATAGACAGAATGAAGAGGTCTCAAGAGAAACGAATCGCCCAGTAGCAGATCCATATGATCCATAGAAAATTTATGGAAGTAACTCAACGGCTCCAACCTGTGCAAGATAAGGCATGCCAATTGTTCATAGAGGTTGAGAGTCGAGGAGTAGAGCTAGAACAGGTTTTCACCGCAGCACAATAGTGCCTAGAAGGGACAGTGAACGATGCAATGATCCAGGAATTCACTAAGCAAGAGGCCATAGCACAACAACAAGTTGAAGAAGCTCGAGCAAAGATTGAGGCATTCGAGGCAGAACTAGTTAGACTATAGTGATTCGGGACGAGTCACAGGTGAGTGTTGGGGGCATGTTGTCCCTTGACCAAGTTTTGGGAGATTCTTGGCCATGTTGACCTATTTTGGACTTCGACAGCCTGTCGAAGGAGGAGTGCAAGACGAAGCAGATATCATAGGATCTCGGCCCCTTTTTGGGCCCTTCTTATGTTTTTGGGATTATGTAATGGGCTTGGGATGTTGGCCCATGGGTTTACCCATGTTTTGGCCTATTTTGTAATATATAAATAGATTCCTAGGCTAGATATAAGTAGTAGTGCATCTATGTGATGTTAGGCCTATGTGCTAAGTGCAATATGGCTAAGTGCTAAGTGCTAGTATGGTTTATGGATGCTCTATGCATGACTGTAAGAGACTTGCAGAGCTAAGTGCAAGTGGTTGTAACGGACCGTGGAAGGCTTTATGTTGTAACGAAAGGAAGAAGGATCTAGCGAGATGTGTAGATATTTTTTCCAAGGCAGAGGAGGGTTTTGAGGCTATGTGCTTGTAACCGATTGACTCAAGACAATAAAGGAGAAGAGTTGGTGGATGTAGCCCCAAGGTGGGGGTGAACCACGTAAATATTGTGTTATGTTGCTTTGTTCCTTTTCTTGATGTGTTCACATGTTATTTGCTAAGTGCTTTGATATATTTAGATAGATATACTTATGCTTTGTGTTTATGATATGCAAGAATGTTAGATCTGATCTATATGGCTATGCTAAGTGCTTGATTTGCTCAATCTGATCTATTTACCTATGTTAAGTGCTTAAATATATTATATTAGTGTGAATGATGCGAAGCTCTGTTTTATCAGTGAAGTGGATATTGATTGCATATTGAGGAACTGACGGTGCTAAGTGATTTATTAAGTGTTCTAATCACATATCTGTGTCCCAGCTAAGGTTTTAGACACCTGAGTCCTACAACCACCCCTGCCTCTACCTCGAGTGAGACTTCATCTCCTTCGCATATGTTGTCGAAAGGGTCGGTAGTTAGGGCTTTGTTGGTGCACTGTTGTAAAGTTGAACCCTGGGTCTTCCCCTGTGCCAACACATATTGAGACTAGATGTTGCACAGAATGTAGGAGCCCCTACTTCACAGTGCAGAAAGAGATAGTCTCCTGATCAATTAACTGGATACATGGCTCTCATGAGAAAATGTATTGTGACTGGACCATCTTCCTTTTAGGAAGCAATGTAGGATCCCACCTGGGCTGATGAAATGGTGGAGTATGACTCCATTGTAAAAAAAAGTGCATGGGAAATTGTCCCAAGACCGATCGACAAATCAGTGGTAGGTTCGAGATGGATCTACAAGGGTAATCTTTTAATCATTGTTCTTTATGTTGATGATTTAATACTGACTAGTGATGAGAAACTGTTACACTCAGGCAAGGAGGACCTTGCAAAGGAGTTCTAGATGAAGGATATGGGCCTCCTTCATTATTTCCTTGGATTGGAAATATGGTAGCGAGATGGTGAAATTTTTGTGCCTCGAGGCAAGTATGCAAGGGAGATACTGGGTAAGTTTCACATGGAGGGTTGCAAACCCATGGATACTCCTCTTCCAGGAAACTCAAGGAAACAGAATGCTACTTTTGGAGAGGTAGTGGATGCTACTGTCTATTGACAGTTAGTGGGTTCGCTAATGTATCTAGTGAACATGAGACCAGACATTTTCTATGTGGTTAACCAGCTGAGTCAAGCTATGGTTAAGCCTACCAAGATCTTTTGGAAGACGGGTAAGCATGTCCTGAGATACTCGAGGAGCACATATGAGTATGGATTATGGTATAGATAGATGGATGAGGTGAAGTTGCATGGCTTCACAGATGCATATTGGGTGGGAAGCCCAGCAGACAGAAAGAGTACATTAGGGAGGATCTTTAGTATCTGATCTATAGATGTTTCTTGGTA
>SNQJ01S0114963.1:0-13166 GCA_010110895.2 Picea sitchensis
ATGAAAAATTAGATTTCGAATGTGCTAGATGAAGTAATTTTTAAATTTTACTATTGTGTTCTAATTCAATGGTTGTTTAAATTAATTTAGAGCCATTACAAGAAAAGGAAAAGGATTGAGTTGATATTTTAATTAGGCACCAATTTCTATTATTTTTTGGCCAATAAATAAGGTGACTTGTGGAGGCTAGAAGGGGTTGAAGATGGGGATGGTTTCACGGCACTAAGTGTCCTCCTTGTTGAGCACCCAAGCACTTTGGACTTGACATGTGGAGCTAGGGAAGAACCATGTTGTTCTCCTGTTGAGCACCCACCATTTCCTCTTGGCTAAGGGATAAGTACTTGGGGTATCCACATAGCTTAGGCTTGAAGCCTTTCACAACTAAACCAGTGAGATAAAGAGAAACTTAAAATTAACTAAAAGTGACCTTCACACTTTCACAACATTTACATTTCCTTGCGATTTATTTTCAAGTATTCACATTCTATTCATTTTTATGCAAGTTATTTTCATGTGTAAATATTTATATTGACTTAGTTATAAGCATTATTTATTTATTCATTGTTTTAAAGTAATTGTGTAAAGTTATTTTTTAATTCATTGTGTAGATAGTTCTTAATTTGTTTTATTCGTGTGAACTTATCATTCTTTTATATATATTGGAATAAGTGGAATTTTTAGGCACTAGTCTAATTATGGCTTAATAAATAAAGGTTTTCTTTTCATTAAAAGATTGCACATTGCATTGTTTTCTTGTCATTGGGTTGGGTAACACTAATCAAAAACTTAATTAACTCCTAGAATTTTAAATAAAACCTTCATATAGTTTAATAGGGTTTACCCCACTTGGCTTCCCTAGGAGTGAGCCTAGACGACAGGAATCCATATTGAGGAGAGAGTGGGTCTGGATTCAGGTTTGTACCTCCATGGACACACCAAGTGGGTTGGATACTTCCCCATGTTTGCAGATGTGTATTAGGACGACAACAATCATTTTGCGTTCTTTTTTCCCTTAGGATGTATGTCGATCCATTGGCTAGGATTAGTCTAGGAATTGTGTCCTACATGGGGAGAGGATCGACTTATTCCCTTGGTAAATTCACTTTTGGCCTCTATGTTTATTGAATACCTGGTAGTAATAAAGGTTGTCTTTTTAAGGCCACCTTATACAGTTTACAAGTAGTTCTTGGGAATAGTGTAGGTTTCCCATTTATGGCCATACTGTATTGTTAATGAGCAGATACTAGTAGCAGTCTAGGTGCATTTTTTATGATCATACTAATATATATGATCATATCCTGGGAATAGTCTAGGTTTCATAATTGAGGTCCATCATAAATTCATAATAATGTAGTGGACAGAGTCTGGGAGCAATCCAAGGTGCATTATCTCCCTCATATAAGAAGGTTGTTGTCTAAGAAACAAGATTCATTACATAGGGTCTGTGTCTCAGTTCCCCATATTGGAAATGCCTGGTACATGTGTCATATCTTGGAGACATGGACCATGCACGTCGAGCATGCAAAACCCACATGTCCTGGCATCTTCAACACATGATCCATAAAAAGGTGTTGCTTAGCGTTTCAAATGCACATAAAGCGGCTCTAACACCCTAAAAAAGTACACTGATATTCTGGAGCAGGCATAGAATGTGTGAAGTGAAGTAGAAGGTCAAGATTCTTGGCATTTGGTGCATCTAAAATTTGTATTTAATTTTCTCCAATGTTGAAAATATTATTTCAGGTAATATATGGTTGAGGAGGTTATATAAAGAAACTTACCAAAAATATCAGAGAAAATATTGGCAAGCATAAACTTGGACCTGAAAAACTCAGAAATATTGACAACCTGACTAACTTAAAAAAGATATGAAATAATGGGAGAAATCAAAAATATTTGTAACACTGTTTTTTCATTCAGAGTGAGTGATTTCTGAGTTTTATAGTAGCAACATTCTTAAAGGAATCCACTGAAACTATGGCTCAATCATCAAGGTTTGTTGCTCAAAATATGGAGAGAAATTATTATTCATGTTCCTCCTCTAGATTAATTCTTTTAGTTGTTGCTATTAGTGCTCTTACTTCACATTGTTTTACTTGAAGAACCCTAAGCAAAGTATTTTTCTAGGGACAAATCTGTAGTAATATTGATACAAATTTATGCAATTTGTTTTTATTATATTTTACAAAGTATTTTGTAGGCCTCTTAAAGGATCTCACCTTCTTTCCTCATTGTGTAGTAATGGTTTACAGATTTGCAGGTTGCCAAAGCTTGGAGGAACTCCAAACGCTTCATTTTGCTTCAATCAATTTTATGTTTTAATTTCAAAACTTTATTTGTTTATTTTTTGAACATACAATCATCATAACCTTGCTAAAAATTCAAATTTTCAAGTTCATATTTTTTCTGTAAAAATTTATGTACATATGGTAACATAAAACTAACATACTTTGGTGATTTTTAGCATTTTCCAACAAGCTTTCTTTGTTGTTTTATGTAGGTTTTCACCACAAAAAGAGGAGGTGTTGACCAAAATTGGCAATTAGAGGCTCAAGAGAACATCAATAATATTTGGTGCAATGCCCCTCTCTCTCTCTCTCACTTTCTAAAGCTATTGTAAGCATCTCAAGAGAGTCTCTTGGACTTGCACTTTCTAATTTTTTCCAAGTTTAAAATATGTAAATAATTTTAATCATTTTTTCCCACACCTTGCATTGTTCTTGGCTCTGCCATCCCTACAAAATCGTGTCAGCTAGGGTTAGAAATAATTTTTTTTTTTTTTTTTTAGTTAATTTTGTCCACCTTTTCCACAGAATCGGAAGGTTTTTTCCTCCTCTTTGTGCCAAAGTTGTGTGGTTAATTTGTTTAAGTTATTTATTTTGAATAATCAATTTTTGTTTGCCCACACCTTGCATGGGAGTGGCTATGTCATCCTATAATATCATGTAGGCTAGTGTATAGAAATTTCTTTTGTTACAAAGTAAATAAAATTTACCCGCTTTTCCCCGTATTCCCTCCCCTTGCCATTTTGTGAATATTGGTTAATAAGAAAAGGCAAAGGATTAAGTGGATAGTTTAATTAGGCACCAATTTCTATTATTTTTTGGCCACTAAAATAAGGTGTCTTGTGGAGGCTAGAAGGGGTTGAAGATGGGGACAGTTTCATAGCACTAAGTGTCCTCCTTGTTGAGCACCCAAGCACTTTGGACTTGACATGTGGAGCTAGGGGAGAACCTTGTTGTTATCTTGTTGAGCACCCACCATTTCCTCTTGGCTAAGGGATAAGTACTTGGGGTAGCCACATATCTTAGGATTGAAACCTTTCACATCTAAACCACTAAGCTAAAGAGAAACTTAAAATTAACTAAAAGTGACCTTCACACTTGCACAACATTTACATTTCCTTGCGATTTATTTTCAAGTATTCACATTCTATTCATTTTTATGCAAGTTATTTTCATGTGTAAATATTTATATTGACTTAGTTATAAGCATTATTTATTTATTCACTGTTTTAAAGTAATTGTGTAAAGTAGTTTTTTAATCCGTTGTGAAGATAGTTCTTAATTTTTTTTATTCATGTGAACTTATCATTCTTTTATATATATATTGGAATAAGTGGAACTTTTAGGCACTGGTCTAATTGTGGTTTAATAAATAAAGATTTTCTTTTCATTAAAAGATTGCACATTGCATTGTTTTCTTGTCATTGGGTTGGGTAACACTAATCAACAACTTAATTAACTCCTAGAATTTTAAATAAAACCTTCATACAGTTTAATAGGGTCTACCCCATTTGGCTTCCCTAGGAGTGAGCCTAGATGAAAGGAATCCATATTGAGGTGACAGTGGGTCTGGATTCAGATTTGTGCCTCCAAGGATACACCAAGTGGGTTGGATACTTCCCCATGTTTGTAGGTGTGTATTAGGACGACAACAATCGTTTTGCGTTCTTTTTTCCCTTAGGATGTATGTCGACCCATTGGCTAGGAGTAGTCTAGGAATTATGTCTTACATGGGAAGAGGTTCGACTTATGTCATTGGTAAATTCACTTGTGGCCTCTATGTTTATTGCATACCTGGTAGTAATCAAGGTTGTGTTGGCAGCCAATTCATCTTTTTCTACGATCCCATAAGCTGCCTACACCTGTGTCTTGCAAACATCTAGTTTTTCGTCGCATTTTTCAAATAGACGACACTTTCATTTTTTGCGACATTTTCACATTTGTCTTCGTTAAGTTTTCACGACTATAAGCGTGAAAAATTTTCCTTTCGAGGTCACATTTCGATCACTATCTGAACTGTCATGATCTTTTTATCGATATGCCTACTGCACTTACCTTTTATTTATCGTTATGTGGATGAAAGGAATTTCGAACTATGCTCATTGGACATTTTTATATTGATTGTATAACTTGATTTTATTGAGTTTGTAAGGCATTGAGCATTTGGATTTACACTTTTTATGACTTGCCTGATCTTTGATTCTACATAGGGGTTACGATTAAATTTATTATATATATATATATGATATAATCCTTATGTTAATCTTTTCATGACTTATTGGATTGTCAACTATATGAATATCATTTTGGCACCTTGGTTGAACTTTTGATTATATGAATTAATACATTGGCGCATAATGATTTTGGTGTTGATTTATACGTCGAATGTTTTGAACACTATGGCATAGTGTTGGCGCGTATTGGTATGAACATTTCATTTGATTGTTTGTACACATAAGTTAATGGTTGAACTATTATTATGGAGTGAACAGCTATGAAATGTGGCAGTTATACTTGGATAATGAATATTATGCATTGTAGACTCCACCACCTTCGCATGCGCGCATTTATGCTTACCCCTTTTGGCTCGATTCATTGTTGTTGGTTCGGGTCGCTCTGTTACTATGTGTTGATGAATTCAAACCCTTCCCTTACCATCCATTCAGCTCCATGGCACCAGTCGTGCGAGTTGAACCCAATGGCAACCAGGGCCTGTTGATGTTTGACAATGCCCGCCAAGACTTGACAGACACTGGATGGCTTACCTTCATGGAACGTTTCGAGGGTTTTAACCTTTGCATGGCTCGACAGTTTGCCATGACCTTTGATGGCTGTCGAGCCAAGGTAGGCGATGTACAGTTAGATATTGATGAAGCTCAACCACGGGGTTATCTACCTCCAGACAGCCTTGGTTTAAGAATTGCAAGGTCGATGAAGTTCCGTGGACGTTGTTGTTTCAATCGCGCAAAATCACCTCCTGTGATAGAGGCATGCCTGTAACTATGCTCAAACAACGTTGGAACGATTTATTGATGATAATCAAGCAGTTTGTGACCTGCGAAGGTTGATACGGACTGGTGTTCCTCCACCATCTGCGTTTGCTTATGGTTTTTATGGGATAATCTCTCAATATGCCCTATTATTTGCATCGTAGCCTGTTTAAAATGTCGAAGAAGTACAACAGACACCAAGTTGATAGTATATTTTTTCATTATGGGCTTGTTAAGCTTATCGTTGTCTATCATTTGAGTCTGCATGGGGATAGTTGGAGCAATTTCGTTGCTCGGAATGGTTTCGAGGATCCAAACCCTACACAAGTTGACAAACCTTTGGTGAGTGAGGTCAAGGTTGCACCCCCAGTGCCCTACCATGTCCTTCTGCCTAAACCCTCGATTGACCCTCCTATCGACTTACCCCACACTATGACTAAGAGTGTTGAGACTGTTAAGCCTATGAGAAAAAATCCCCAAGGAAAACCTCACTGCAAATGCCAAAGGGAAAAAGAATGCCCGTTTGATTTCACGGATGGCAAGGAACAAGCCAAAACCCCCTGTCGAGCCAAACCCTATCATGTTGAGTGAGGACTTTGATTAGGAGGTGGAGCATTTCTTGGCTAGCGAATACCCCTATTCGCAAGGTTTGTGTGTCGAACCCTCGTATAATTTTGTATCAAACTTATCCCCCTGCCTAAAGGATGACCCTAACTACCCAAGCATTAAGTTACCTTGTGAAACCCTCGGTCATTTGCCCAAACCCTCTCCTGCTCTGTCTAAACCCACACAGTTACCCTGCGATCAATGCAATTCATGGTTAGAGCGATATTATAATGATGTTCCAATACTCCAGTCAAAAATTCAGTCACTAGAGGACCAGATTGCAGTGCTAACCAGTCAAAAGACCAAGCTACAAGCAACGGATAAAAAACAAAAGACGACCTGCTCTATCCTGTTTAAAAATGTGGAATCAGCCACGGTTGTTGTAAATTCCAAGCTAGCATAATTGAGCAGCCTCGTCACTACACAGGTATGTTTTGATATCATTTGTTTTTGTAAATAATCTAGGTTTATATAACGATTTGATTTCAGTTTCAAACATCTCTGTTCACATCATTGAATGGCTCTGTTACATTGCGTGCATTCTATATATAGCTTTGGTTTGAATAAAAACAAATTTCGATTCGATATACAATTGGATCATTCCCATTTTAGTCTCTCTTAGATTTTCATCGATTTGATTGATCTTAGTGTGGATTTGATTTGTTTGATTGAGTTAAAATGGATGCTTCACTGTCAATCGAATTTGTTTGTATCTATTCTAGACAGGAAATGTTTCTCATACTTAATTTAGAATACGATCACATTTCGATTCGATTTCGTTATAATTCATACGCTATAATTGGCAATGATTTTGATGAGGTTAATTGTTACGTTTTGTTGTGCCATATGACCTTCAAAAGACAGGAATACAACTCGGATCATTTCCAATGTGACTCTGTTTCTTTGGAAACATTGATTTTTATTTCAGCCTGTACAAACATGCCCAAATCATGGGATGGATTTGATGCTTAACGATTATGCTGAACCCCAACCGGTTAATTCGCATTGATTGAAGCACTGTTAGCTCGACCATGTTATGATTTGGATTCGTATTGCAATGGATGCTCTGTTTGATTTTGATTTATAGAACGAGATTGGTTATACCCGGATTCACGATTTATTTTTATGTTAAACTCAGTCATGATTTGTTTGAAATTAATGATTTCATTCAATACCAATCAAGTTTATTTTCCCATTTTGCAATAACCAATTATCACTTATGTCTATTCTATTATGATTGTGATCAAAATCAAATCGATCTGGTTACGATTTTATATGAGTTGATTCTCTCACCTGTTTGAATTAATCTTCTTGTCGCGTGAATCGTTTGATGTCATGACAGCTATAATAATTTTAAAACGATTTTGTTTCGATCTGATCGTATCTTTTGTTGTTGGAAAAACACAACGTTTGCCTGCGATTTGTTTGATTGGATTACTTTCAAATTAGATATGAAACGATTTTCAAAACGGTTTGGTTTTGATTCTGTCTACCCAATCTATGACTATAATCGAAACAGAGTATTGCTATCTCTGTACTCGGTTAATGATGTGGATCCTGTTTGAGTTCATAATAGAATATCAATTTCAATTCATGATTCATTTTCAAATGATTGTTGGATGTAAATTGAATGGAATTTCTTAAAATATTTCATTTAATTTCAATTCTGATTGTGTATCTTATTTTAGACTAGCTACAGAATCAGATGATTCTGTAACTAGTCTATAGAATTTAATTTTAATCATTCTATTAATAAAAGAGTCTTCTAACTTGTCTATTTTGGATCATTTTCAGGTGAATTTGAAATTGCATGGGATTTGATGGATAGTTTAGAGGATATTTAGATACATTAGTTTCATTTTAGTTTCCTAGTTTAGTTGATCTTGGGAATATCTTCCTAGATTATGTAAACAGTTTGATAACTTCCACAGGGAGGTTTTACCCTATGGAAAAACTTATAAATACTCATTATTTTTGTAATAATACCATCCTCATTCGTGGGAGAACAAGGATATGTAATTTTAATACAGACTGAGACAGAATTTGATGTTCTGCTACAACTTTAGCTTTTCATAATATCAATATTTTGTTTCATGTTTATGTGTATCAATTTGCATTTGGTTAATGACTACTTTAGCTATCTTAGTCTTTTGCAAATGATATGATTTAATCCATATAATCCATATCTGATTTCTTCCAGTACTTAAAAAACATAGCAATTACTTAATTCATTTTGTGAATGACAGATTTCTCTTCTTCATAAGTTGAATTATTAAGTATAAGTTTTTGCATAAGAATCTATTAGAGTATAAGTTTTCTGCATAATAGTTTTCTCTTATTGCAGAGATTTATAACCATATAATTGTTATGATTTTTATGTCTCATTTGTCCTATAAACAAACTCAAAGAGCATTATAGCTATCATCAAGCTACGTGCTTTTGGATTATCCGGTGCTAGTTTCCTTCCTCCAACCAAATTAAAGTCATCATACACAAGACAAATTTGGAGTGTCGGTGTCAGTTTGTCATTTGTTTGTTTAGTATAGTAGTTTAGTTTAGATATAAGTTTAGTTAGATATATGTGTAGAATTAGTATATTAGATTGTTTTATTTCAGTAAGTTTTATTTCTTGTTTATAAAATTATAAAATCAAAAATAAATACCTTTCTCTGTCTTAGGGCAGATTGCAAATGAGTTTTCCAGGTTTTATTTAAATCTTTATTTTTGTGAATATTGTATATTTTGTAGATAAGTTATATTTCACATAGTAGTTAGTATAGTATTAGTTAGTAGTTTATATATATAGATAGTAGATTAGTTAGTTTGTTTTAATAGTTAGTTTTAATTAGATTAGTTAGATTAGTTCGTTTTATTTATTAGTTAGTATTAGTTAATTTTAGTTAGTGTTAGTTAGTTTAGTTTGTTTTTTTAGTTAATTAGTTTTATTTGTTTTAGTTAGATTAGTTTTCTCTTTGGTTTTCTTAGGACCTTAGATCGGCTAATGGAGCCGCTAAACCCATCAGGGTGGTTCATTCCAAACGGCTTGGGTTATTAGACAACCCTGGACCGGTTCCACTCTCCCAGTTGATGGACGGTCAATTTCGCCCGTCAACAAATGGTGCTAGAAGGAGGGCCTGAACCTAATTAATGGCATGAGGCGGTCACAAGACTCCTCCCCCCCCTAATCGCTCACCTATAGTGACTAGAATCCATTCACACGATAATATTCCCCTTCAAACAACAACTACTTCAACCGACGATCCACAGATCACAGTTGAGACAGCAAGCCCTAATCCTACAGGTGGTGACATACAAGAGATTGTTTGTCAATCTCTTATTAAAACACATAGTGCCTTAGCTCATCTTAGGCAATTGAACCGTCTGTGGCGTCAACCTTTGGACTTCTCTGATATCAGAGAACAATTAGGTGACACTAATCTCACTGTGAATCCTACAGATACAAACTTAAATCTTTTTGCAGGAGGATCTGGCATACCTCCTTCACCACCTCCCTCATCTCCTTCCTCTTCTGGAGGAGATTCCTCTTCAGATGAAGGAAATTCACCTTCTCAGCCTTCCACACCCACTACCCCAATGGAAAATCAGAACAACCCTGCTAGACCTTGGTTGGACCAGGATGTTGTAGCTGTACCTGGAGCTCAACACCCTTTACCTAAGCACCCGGAGAAATGGCTTCCCAAGTTTGATCCTGATTCAAAACAGATAGTTGAAGATCATATTAAAAAATTTATGTTAGCCATTAGACTCCACAATGTTGAACATGAAGATGTTGTATGTAGGTTGTTCCCTTATACTTTTGAGGGTAATGCATCCACCTGGTACTTTTCCCAACAACCCCATACCATCGTGTCTTGGAAAAAGTTTGAGTCATGCTTTTTGGAAAAATTCGGAGATGGTAAACCTCCTGAAGTCTTAGTCATGGACCTTTCTAGCTTAAAAATGAACCCAAAAGAAAAAGTTAAATATTTTAATCAAAGATTCTTAACACTTAAAAATCGAATCCTTGCAGATTATATGCCTGCTGAGAGTCTTGTAATAGCTTACTACACTAAAGCTTTACATCAAAGTATAGTTATTTGGGTTAAACAATCTAAAAAGGCCACATTGTTAGAAGCCTTCAAAGAGGCTAGCCAGATTCAAAAAGACATACTTAGTCTTAAGGACTCTTCTAGCAATGAAACTGAAACTAGTTCTTCTTCCAAAAAGAAGATTGAAATTCTCCCCAGACCTACTCAAAATAAAACACAACCTGAAAACTCTGATTTGGAAAATTTAACGAAAGTTGTTCAAAAACTGTCGAATCAAGTTATAGACTTAAAAAGGTCAAATGAAGAAGCTTCCTCGAGTAAAGGACCCTACAAACCTCCTTTTCGAAAGCCTTTTCCTACCAACCAACCTAATCCAAACTCCGAAGGCTTGAACCTAGAAAGTTTGCAACGTGATCTTTAAACAATTCTAGAAGCCCAGGATAACTTGATGCCCCCTGAGACCCCTCAGGAGGAAGTTGAATAGGAAACAGTTCAAGAAGATGAGTCTTCTCCAAACATCTTTGGACACTTCTCAGACAGCATCTTTCAAGCTAACTTTGAGACTATTCACCCTTATAACACTAGGAGTAAGATAACAAATAAGCCTTCTACCGAGAACACTACAACTTCACCTCCAAAGCCATCTAAATCGGCAGAAACTAAACAGAGCAATGTCAGCCCTAACTTAGATTATGATGTTGTTGAAGATCTTAAAAAATTGAGGGCTAACATTTCTATTTATGAGTTATTGAAGTTTCCATTTTTGTTACAAAAAATGTTGCAAAATATTTCAGAGAACGGAAAGAATGGTAATTCAAATAGTAACAAGGTTGTGCAAAGCAAAG
The DNA here is from genome assembly GCA_010110895.2 of Picea sitchensis. Lineage (NCBI taxonomy): Eukaryota > Viridiplantae > Streptophyta > Pinopsida > Pinales > Pinaceae > Picea > Picea sitchensis. The sequence goes on from SNQJ01S0114963.1 coordinate 10,776, forward strand.
TTCTGCAGAAGACTTCCACTAAAAATAATCCTGATCCTCAAGATAAAGGAAGCCTTCCTGTAGTCCCTATAAATAATGTAAATAATGTAGATAAAGTAGTCTCAGAAAATGCAAGTAAAAATCCACAAGCTACTACTCTTAGTACTCGCAAAAATGTACCTCCTTTTCTTTTAACTTTTGAGATCTTCAACATAAATGTGCATAATTGTATGGTGGACTCAGGAGCGTCATCCAACGTGATGCCTTGGTCTGTCTGTCAAAATATTAACGCTGAAGTGGAACCATCTACTTTGAAAATCATACAACTTGATCGGACAAATGTTAAAGTTATAGGCGAACTAAAAAATGTATTGATTAGATTATCGTCTAACCCTAAGGTTCATCAGGTTATTGATATAATTGTTGTGGATATTCTAGAAGTGTATGGTTTGTTTTTGAGAAGGGACTGGTTGGAGAAGCTACATGGTTACTTCGCGATGGACTGGTCTCACTTATGGCTTCCAGAGAACGGTAAGCCTAACAAGATCGGAGTGAATCGTGAGCGCTACCTTAAGTTCACGGTCACAAATTTGAAAGATCCTAACGAACCATATACACCTTCTGTTGATTCACCCGAAGTCCAAGGGATGGACACCTTCTTCGGCAATTTCATGGCTGAGGTTTCACCTATCAACAATCTAGAACAACAATCCGAGATCGTAGCATATATGAAACCAACATCTTCTATGCAACAGTCCCATGTGCCTAATGGAAACCAAATTTGGTCTCTATATTTCGACGGTTCCAAGTCTAAAGAAGGAGATGGTACAGGCTACATCATTATTGATCTGGCAGGTAACAAGACATTAATGGCTTGTAGACTAGAATTTGAATGTACTAACAATACTGTAGAATATGAGACTTTACTGCAAGGTCTCAGAAAAGCTCTGGATATGAACATTCAAAACCTGGTTGTATTTGGCAACTCTGAAATAGTGGTTAGGTAGGTAAGAGACTCTATACACTGTCTTACCCCACATCTCAAAAGTTACCAGTCTGAGGTATGGAGTTTAATGAATAAATTTTCTTCTTTCAATATAAATTCCATTCCTAGATTAAATAATCTTGAAGCAGATCTACTAGCTAATGTAGCCTCTAAACTTCTTCCTACAGAAGGCTTGTCCCCAAACGCATTCTTCGTCGAGCTATTGTTTTAACCATCTTTTCCTGACAATATCACAAATTGCAGAGTATTTGACGATGATCAGCAAATCATTAACTTTCTGCACATGGAAGAAATCTTTCAAGGCGCAGTGATAGATGAACGCACACACGACAACAATTTGCACGATTTTACGGTAATACCTGATCCAAAATCTATTGAAGCTCTATCGGACATGGTAAATTTCATACCCAAATCCATAGTTAGATTAGAAAAGTTTTATGATTTTGAAGATAAATTTAAAAATACGGTCAATTGTAAAACCAATAGTTCCTCGTTGTCTTATGACAAAGTCAATTTAGGAACTAGTGAAAATCCTCAGTGCATTAATCTAGGCTTGGGATGTTCTAGACAAGAAAAAACTGCTTTTGTTAAATTATTTAAAGAATTTAAGGATGTCTTTGCATGGACATACGATGATCTTAAAACGTTCGATCCCAATATCATACAACATGTCATCCCGATGAAGCCCCAAACCTTACCCTTCCAACAGAAACTGAGGAAAATGCACCCTAAACTTGAATCGACCGTTCAAAAGGAATTGAATAAACTCCTAAGTGCTAAAATAATTTTTCCTGTTAGACACACTCAATGGGTGTCCAACCTTGTCCCAGTTCGGAAGAAAAATGGGGAAATTTGAATTTGCGTCGATTTCCGAAACCTCAATAGAGCGTCTGATGAAGACAACTATCTTGTCCCACCCATGGAACAGATCCTGCAATAGGTATCTGGTTCCGAGAGGCTATCTTTATGGATGGTTTCTCTGGATACAACCAAGTCTTGATGTCTCTGCCAGACCAACTCAAAACTACCTTCCGTACCCCATGGGGCACTTATGCTTATTGCAAAATGCCCTTTGGATTGATTAATGCTGGTGCTACCTTTCAGAGAGCAATGGACATTGATTTTCGAGGCTTAATCAATCACTCTATTGTAGTTTACTTAGATGATGTGACCGTTTATTCTAAAAACAAAGACGATCATCTAGCTCACTTACGAGTTGTTCTGCTACGATGTCGTAAATACGGCATCTCCTTGAACCCCAACAAGTCCATCTTTGCAGTAGAATAGGGTAAATTACTAGGATTCATTGTGTCTAGTGATGGGATGATTATTGACCCCGAGAGGACTCAAGTCATCGCTAAACTTCCCCCTCCTACATCCAAGAAATCCATGCAGTCTTTCCTAGG